>JAUOBU010460976.1:0-11043 GCA_032360585.1 Nereis procera | reverse complement strand
TTGGTGCGTATCGGTGATCGTATCGTTCGACATGCATCGATGAAATACCGATGTTTCGGTGAATTGTTTCATCCCTAGTCTTAAACAGCCTCCATTCTTTTTAGAAAATGGGTATTTCAGGAGCGATTTGGCCCCAGAACCTGACAGTCACGGCAGTGCTGAACAATACCTGAATTTGGGTCTTATCCCTCCTAAAATGTCTGCTTTCTTGAGAAAAAAAATGATAGCTCAAGGCAGCTTTGACTGTATATACAACGTATATATCTATAAAGTCAAACCTGTCTTAAGCAGCAACCATTTCTTCATCAGAAAAACAGGCATTTTAGTTGAGATTTGACCTGAATACAGATATCATGCAGTACTGCTGCAATCTTCAGGGTGCATTAGTGCTGAATGATACCTGTATTGGGGTCAAATCTCACCTAATATACCTGTTATCTTACAAAAAATGATGGCCACTTAAGACTGGTTTGACTGAATATCTATATTATTAGACACACAATTTCACGTACATGTACCTCAGAAATCATGATGCAAATATACATGCAGACCTGCATCAGCCTCTACTGCACAAGATATGCAGTTTCAAGAATTCAGTTGTTGTTCACCTTGGCTTTTTCACAGATAAATTGTGCTACTCATACTCACACACATATATATGCACAAGCTTCAGTTATCATCCATGTATCCAAGGTGTGCACATGTTAAGTGTAAAACTCTTAGCTTCACCTCCTATTTCTTTCATTCAACAATCAGTGCAGGAATAGCATCCCTTAATAGAGATGATGGATGATATACAGTAAAAGCTGTCCTGAATGACCACCATCAATGTATAAAAACAGGTAATATGAGGCAATTATAACTGCAATATTGGTATTATAGGTCATCTGTTTTGCACACTCAGTTTATATCTCTGAAAGCTACATTTTACATTTTAAATCGGACATAGAACACAAATTTTCTTCTAAAAATACTACATGCCACCTGCAGCATGTTTATACCAATAACTCCAACAGATTTATGATTATGTATTCATTTTGGTTAGATGCCATGAGTTCCAGTACTTGCTGTATGAACTTTCCTGGGATTTCATTCTACATGTGGAATTCAGCTGATGTCATTGCCTGTCTGTGTTGATGTAAGTAACTTTAAATAAGACACAGAACAAAATAATATTCAGCAAAGTATCCAGACACCAACAAATCAGGTAGTGCCTTTGAGAGGGCATGGGATGGTAATGAAGTGAATATTTGACAGTGTTCTGTTCACCTCCAGTCCATCCATATGACTTTTCAATCACTGTCACTGTTTTTCACAGATATATCCAATTGGATTCCACAACATTTAATTGGATCTGCATTACACACACATGCAATAACACACTTGAGACCTGCACCTGCACAACTGCAACGTTCCCTACAACCTTTTCTGCATTTACAGTAGTTGGCTTCAGTTGATTGTTTTGGCTTTGGATCCTTTGTCATCATCACTGGGATCAGTCTACCATCTTTAACCACTCTACCAAATAAGGTAGGCTCTGGCAAAATAGGATTTGATTCATGAACTCTCTTGCAGATTGCAATCTGATGCAAACCCCGCAGCAGGTGAAGTCTGAATGCATCTTCTGTCGGTGGTAGTGTACGGAGATCACCTTTTGTTGTCACATACAGGTGTGCTCGTAGGGCATCAAGATTACCCGTGAAGTTATCTTTGTGATATAACTTCATGACGTCCAGTATCAACAACTGCATCTGTGACATCTAAACTTGATTCCGGTGTGCCATATGCTGCCAGTTCTGAAAAGTGTGCAGCATTTTCGAGGACAACCTTTAAAGCATGTTTCTTGCCTCGTCGGAATGGGTAGCTGACAGTGTCACAGCCACTCAAAATGTATGTACTGAGGAGGACTGAGGTCACTTGGGAGACATCAATATCACAAATATGTCCAAGGGATGCTGCTATTGAATGGCAGGGCAGATATGTATCTAACTTGTGCACCCAAATCTCATCCAGACCATGTAAACGAGTGCTGTAATAAATGCACATCATGATCACATCACTGTCTGTTGCTTTTACCAATACTCTGTGATATCCTAGTGTGTTGACACGATAGGCTATGTGAGCAAATAGTCTAGTGTCAGCCTCTTCATGTTTTGTGCAGGCAAATTCCGGAAAATGAAACACTTCATCACAGGAAAGAGAAACTGTGTAACCAGGATCGTTGAATACTCCACCAAGTAACACTGTGCAAGAAGCAGGTAGCATGGTGTGATTTTCTTTCCAAGAGGTTCCGAGAAAGTGAAGCAGACTGAATTTGTTTTGAGGATTGCCAATGAATTCCTTCCAATTTGGGATGGGCAGAGACTCATGAACCTCATATTCCCTCATAGTCTGTCTATGGTGTTTTTGTCGTTGGTCGCGCTCATCACCTTTCAAGCTCATAGATGGTGCAACATCATATCTATCACGTACTATGTTGATACAGGAGCAGCATTCAGGCCTTGTCTGGAGTAATGTCCTCATATACCTCTCCTGCATTTCTCCAAAGGTGGTGCTATTCAAGCTTTGGTATTGCTTGATAAATGACATAGCATCAACAACAAGCAAAGTGGGCTTTTCTGAAGCAGGCAAGCTATCTACTCCTGGCCATAATTCACCAAGATGTTTTTTGAGTGCTACCAAAAAGTCTGCTTTGTTGTTTTCCGCATTGCATAGCCATGTGATGGGTCTGCATCTGGCTCAAAAAGAGATGATGGATACTCTGTCCATTCATGACTGAATGCTTCTATCTTCTTTTCATCAGCCAGATCTCTAACAAAATAAAGATTCCTGATGACATTGCTTTCTTCCTGGTACACATCCTCGATTTTATGGAGAGGTGAGCGTACACTCGATTTATTGACAAATGTTTGAAGCTTGACAGCTGCTACCTTCTCACTTGCACTTGCCTGGGCTGCTGTTAGAGCTGCAGTTCCTTTTGATTTTGCTTCAATCAATTCTGTCGATATGGCCTTCTGACCTGTTGATATATTCACAAGATCACGAGTGCTACAGGTGAATGGGTTTATCATGCATCCATTTAGTAAGTTATTCATGGTTCTGATAAGCATGATATCATGTTTACCTGAATCAGTGGAGTCACCATGGTGTTTGTGTTCATTGGTACTCTCCATATGAGCCATAACCTTCACTTGCTCTGAAATAGCTGTTAGTGTCAGTAGTGAGCGCAGATACTTTTCCACAGCAGCAGGCTGCTGACTGATTCCATGGAAAAGCTGGGTCTTAGCCTCTTTGTTATAAGTCTGCTCAAGCGCCATGTCGGTCCAAATACCATTGAACTTGCCTGAGGTCCGTCTTACTGTACATTTTCCAGATCTGAATGCATTTGCAATGGATGGGGCTGAATCGGGTGAGTCTCTCATTGTGGAAAGGTAATAAGGGATGCATGAAACATATTTGTAATGACCCGCTGACACAAGGTATGGTAGCATTTTCTCAACTGCAGTCAAGTGCTGCTCCCAATGTCCAGCACGTTCAGCATGGATATAATCATTCAGTATCTGCATCATGTCCATATACATAAGCCATAGCTTTGCTGTTGGAGACTGACACTGTGTTTCATGAAATACATTCATAAGTATGTTCACTTCTCCATATAGGGCTGTTGCTTGGACATAGGAATGATGTGCATTTGCAGCAATTTTGGCAACAACATCATCCACAAGCTCCTCAACACAGTCTGAAAGTTGCGACATGCATTCTGTATCTAGATCATGCTCCTCAGTCATGAGCCAATTCTCGAATGCTTCCCAATGAACATCATGTATGGCAGTATAAACAAGTCTATGAGCTCGCAATGTTGTATAATAGTCTTTTCCACACATGATTTTATTGGCTGTGCCACGAAGGCAAACACCTGCCTCAACATGAAGATCTTCTAATCCAGTTTGCTTCATAAGGTGTCCGACAGCCCCCAGAAAATTCATTGCTATGTGGAAGCCACCCATACGAAGAATGACTTTGCTATGCTTCTCTGGGAATTTTTTTTGTAGGGCCAGTGCAATTTCATATATTGCCTCATCACAAGTGATTACACAGAATTCTTGCCCAAGTTTCTGTGAGACTGCTGAAAAATACTCGATTGACTTATCAACAACATCAGCTTTGACAGGTGGTTCAGGAAAAAATGGCCCATAACCAATAACAGTTCCAGCTTCTTGCTTGTTGGTTACTAATTCATGAAAAGCAGACCAGGTGATTGGGTTATCCTGTTCATCAACATCCAAGAAATGTGTAGGACCAATATTCACCAAATGCCAAAGCCAATCTACATGGATTGGTTCTGATATTTTGACTGGGGATATTGTTCTGAGGCCAGCCAAAGATCTTCCCTTCTGTCGGTCTTTTCTGGTTATGGTAATATTGCTTGCTTCGAAGTTGGGAGGTTTCTCCACAGATGATTTGCACTTCTTGATTAGAGGTATGCTCACACTACTTGGCTGCATATCTTCCTCTTCATTGATGTACTGGTATATTATGTGGGTTGTTCCATGCATAGTTTTGCCATCCTTTGTACTTTCATGAAAGTCTAGGTTATCGAATGCAAACTGTGTGAATCGACCTGGTCTTAGATTCATTGGTATGAGTACACCATCTTTTGCTTCTTGCTCATCAGCATCTGCTGCTATGGTAGCAATATAGCGTTGAGAATCTTGATAACTTCCCATATTACCAAATCTATTCAGTATCGTCACAGTTTCTTTGCTCCTTGTATTCTTGAGAATATGGAGTGCAGTACCCACATGTTTTGGTGTGGGAAGATTAGTAACAGCAGAATATATGTCTTGTCCAAGATTAAGCACTCTCTCATGTTGCCTCTGGTTCAATTCAACTCTTCCATCATCTCCAAGTTCAGGAGAGGCCTCTGTTACCATCCATGCCAGGTGATTATATAGAGCATTGCAGACATGTCTTGAAGCTGCTTCATAGGATACATCAAGATATAATTTATTTTCTTCATGTTCTGCTTCACTCTCCCTCACAGTCCGAATATCTTTACTCACCCTTTTCTGACACTCTTTAAGTTTAGATCTTATTGATTTTGCTGAATTGTAACTGAACATGGTCACAATCATCATTGGTTCAGTATCATTCGATTCATCATCACTCTCCTCAGCACATTCCAATTCTTTAAGGGTCTTTTTCAACTTTGTTGCCTTATCAAGCAACTCCCCAACATTCAGTTTTGCAGAGCACACGATGCTTGATGTACCTCTCTGTGGTACTACTGTTACTTGACACCCACTGGGTGTACTGTAGTGAGTTAGTAGACAATTTTTTAAGGTTGTTGATCTGTAGGTAGAGGCATCATCAACATTGTGCTCTTTCAACCACTGACGATATCTGTCACGGAGGTCAGTCATAAAAAAAACACTGCCTTCAGCAAACATTGGTCTATCAATCTGAGATAAAAGCCAATCAAATCCTACATCATATACATCATCCTTGTCCTCCACTGTTTTGGTATTCAGATAGTTATCGAGACATGATTTATGGTATTTGAAGTCATTAGCTACCATATCAATACATTCATCACCAAACCCACAGAGCTTATGTAACATGGCAGTGTCATTGGGTTCTTTGGCCTTTTGCCAAAAAGAATTCTGACGATCAAGAGTGGCAATTGAGAAGAGGTTTGAATTGCTCTTCTTGTCTCTCAGCTTCTCACATTTGAGGCATAGAATTTTGTAACAGCTGGGAGTCTTTATTGTGGATCTTGTATCTATGTGAGAGGGCCCAGCTTTTTCACCATTATCTTCTGTTTGTCTGTCTTGCAAGATTTTCCGTCTCTTCTGTTCAACTGTTTTTTTGTTGGTGTACATGTTGCGACATTTTGAATGCATTTTTGGTTCTCTGGCTAGGAAGTCATCTTTTGACAAAGCCACATTTCTCAGTCTGAAGGCCACATCATCCTCACGATTTTGAACAGCATATAAAAAGGCAGGATATCCTACTTCAGTGAGATTCTGTAAATCTGCACCTCCTCCACAGATGAGGCACTTGGAGTAGTCAGTGTTAGGATGTGATCTTTTGGACCTGGATTGAAAGTCTGGCTCCATGGTCATTCCATAAACAATCTGAAAGAGAAGCAATATGATTCAAAGGTCTTGACTCTATATTGGCCATGGCATTCTCATATAATTTTCTTTCTTAAAAAATAGTACATGTAGTAGTGTATCATGGATTATTCCTGCCTTGATTCATCTCCAGTACATGGTGATGTACAGTTTAAGGAACACCTCACAACTTCAATATTTTAGACCATGATTGGCATAGTTTGGATATTTCTATTGCAGATGATTCAAAGGTCTTGAATGTCTACTGGTCATGATGTTTTAGCATCATCATGCAGGTATATTCTTTTTCAAATCATGTTCCTAAGTACATGTAGCAATGTAGCATGAATTATTCTGGTCTTTATTCATAACCAATACATGAACATGTAGAATTCATGGAACATCTCACACATCTCAGACCATAATTGGCATTGGTTGGATATTTTCTTATATTTTATTTATATTTTGCCCAAGGCCAGGATACATTCATGAATCGCATACCTTCAAAAAGTAATCATTCATCAGACATTTGAGTCAGTTCTCATTCCAGGTGGTGCCTCCTACAACAGATAAATATCTTTGCATTATGCAGACTTTTCCCAGACGATGATGCTGATTGTCACCAAAGTCAAGGAAATATATTCATAATAGATCATACATGTCTTAACCCTGGTCATGCATAGGGTGATTGTAATCATTTATAAGAATACATTTTTGGATCTATGAATATCAATCTAAAACCTCATGCAAAATCAGCATTTGCCATTTCATTCTGGTCACATAGCATGAAATCCATATTTCATTCCGAGTTATCACGTATTGTATGACTGATCATATGACCAATGGAACAACAAAACCATGATTCTGCTTCATTGCCACACTCATTCTGGATAGATAGTGAAAGTTCTCAGAATGTATTGACCAGAAATAAAGGTTCAATGAGATACCGATGGTGTTAGTCATTTTTGGTAGTTTTGTTGTTTTTTCGAGCATGGAAGGTATGCTAAGCAATAATGAAATATCTCAAAGGAAAATGAAGATATTTTGTTCATTTTTTTTCTACTGATTCAGAATAGCCATGGGAGAGAGAAATCATACCAATCATTGATAGAACCATGAAAGTAATTTTCATAGAAGTGTTGGAATAAAGTCTACTTTGAAAAAAGGCATAAAATCTACATTTTTCGGGTGCAAATCAGGAAATTCACCATGGCTGCTAGCCCAGGTGGTCAACTCAGCATACCAATCATATTTTTCACTCATTGCCAGGTTTATTCTGTATACTTGGTGTGATTTTCAGATTTTTCTGTGGGATATTGAGGGATTTACAAAATATTTCATCAAATATTGCCTTTTTCAGGAATTTCTCAGTTTACCGATCACTGTCATACATATAAGGCCAGATTTCACAGTGTTCGCAAGAGCAGCGACTGAGCAGGCCTCTTGATTCTTGTACCTAGGGGTGTATTCTATTGAAAAATCTTGGCCTGCAAAATATAACTGATGGTGTCTAGTCAATTCTGATTTTGGGCCTCTGGATCCCCTACTACCAGGTTCAGTCCATGTTAGTTTATGCTCCATATCACATAAGCTCCATCATGAGTCTCAGAGCCAAAAATGGCCATTATCGTTAGTCCTGGGACCAACATGAGCTTTGTCCAGCCTGTCGCCCCTGCAAACCACCTGAGGTGGACAGGCAGGGAGTTTACTGTAAGATCTGTTCTGAGTGGACTGACTCCCAGTGGAACCAGTATTTCAGTCGCAGTACCTATAAGTCTAGACCATATGCTGCCGAACACTCCTCCCCAAAGTGGTTTTATCCCCTTTGAAGAGCAACCCTCAGGGAGTAGCGTCATCTGCCCCTCAGACAAGTCATAAAGCCCCTCAGGGGAAATCAGTAAATCGTTTATCCCCTGGAGTCAAATCTAGTGTGTTTGCTCCGGCAGGACACTCCAGCTACAAGAAGTTCAAAAGTTATTCAAGGGCCAAATCTGTAACCAGTGTTGAATCTGGGCCCTCCCTTAGACCATCTTTCAAAAAGAAAATGACCCATAGGATAAAGGTAGTGGGTTCAGTCCCTCCCCGCGGTAGTCCCTCGCCCCCTGGTGAGGTTCTATCCCTGTCAGACCCTGGATAGGCCTCTAGGCCATACTAGGTGCCTTTCAGGATCCAGGCCTGGGCCAGCCCCTCCTTTGGAGAAGTGGCCTGCCCCTGGGTTGCAAGAGGTGCCTTAAGTGGTCCCTGAGGCCACCAAGTCCAAGATCATCGGCAAGCATGCCAAATTGACCTCTGCTGGTGTGATTGGACACCCCACTGTGGCCTCAGAGCCACCCAGCCTAAGTCTTTCTGTGCCCGGTGCCCGGAGCCTTGTGCTCAGTGCCCAGAGCCTGATGTCTGGTGCCCAGTGCTGCCCTTGAGCCCTGCTGACCCCTCGAGTCCCCCTGATGGGGTGGAACCTGTGAGTGCATGCACTCCAGGCTTCTACTGCAATCTTTTCCTGGTCGCAAAGCTGACAGGGGGATTTTGTCCAGTGATAAACCTCAAAGCTCTGAACACTATAATGTTCAACAAGAGGTTCAAGATGGAGACGTCCAGATCCAAAGTGAAGTCAGTGTGCTCAGAAGACTGGACAGTGTCGATAGATCTCAAGGATGCATATTTTCATGTTCCAGTACATCAAGACTATCGGCACTTCCTGAGATTCACAGTCTCACAGGCAGAGGCCTACCAGTTCAAAGCTCTGCCTTTCAGCCTCTGTTCTTCTCTGAGGATCTTCATCATGATCCTCAAGGAAGTAGCACAACATCTGCATCAAGGTGGAATGAAGTTCCACTATTACTTAGATGATTGGCTGATCCGCCATCAAGACCCAGTGGTCCTCAGAGAAAACTTGGCATATATCCTCTACCTCACCAGCAACCTGGGGTGGATAGTGAACCTGGCAAAGTCAGATCTGACTCCCAGCTGCCAGTTCATGTACCTGGGTATGGACACCCAGGTCTGTCCATCCTTCCATCATGTCAAAAGGTTAGAGGGTTGCATCAGATTGTTCCTGAAGAGACCCAAACAACCAGCCAGAGCAGTCCTCAGACTATTGGTTCACATGGTCAGCCTTTCAGATCTAACAACTCTGGGTCATCTACACACAAGACCTATACAGTTATGTCTTCTTGGTCAGTGGCCTCTGTGTTAAGACAGCCTTGAGCAAACCGTGATCCTAGACCAGGTTGCTCTCCAGGACCTTCAGTGGTGGCTCTCGAGAGAGAACACTCTTTCAGGAGTACCCCTCCGACCACCAGAGCCGACTGTCACACTGATGACAGATGCATCCTTGCACGGATGGGGAGCCTTGGGACAATCTCATGGCAGCGTCCCTTGTCAGGGACGTCCTTTCCAAGCTGAGGGGTCTGGACTTGACCCTGATTGTTATAGCTCCATAGTGGCCGAACCAGTCTTGGTTTCCGGACCTCCTTGAGCTGTCCATAGACCTCCCGGTCGAGTTGCCACTAACCCGGAATGTCTTGTCACAAATGGTCAAGAACAGGCACCTGAACCACAGGAAACCTCAGGTGTTCAATCTGACCGCCTGGTGTCTATATGGCAAGCCTTCTCTGACAAAGGTTTCTCTGCAGAGTCAGCAGAGCAGATCAGCAAACCTACCTGCTCCAGCACATCATTGGTTTACGATTCCTGCTAGAAGAAGTCTTTTTTCTGGTGTAAAAAACACAAGGTGAATCCATCGAATCCCTCTACACCAGAACTAACTAACTTACCACTGTCCCTCTGGGATTCAGGTCTTGCACCCAAGACAGTCCTCGGTTATCACCCTGCACTGAGCTCCGTGTTCAAACATACTGGATGCAAAGTATCCGAAAAAACACTAAATCGATGCCCAGCTGAGAAACTTTTACGGAGAGAAACCTGTCAAAAGGAATGAGGTTCCCCAGTGGAACCTACTTTTGGTTCTTACCTTTTTGAAGGGTGCTCCTTTTGAGCCCCTAGAACAGTCCTCAATCCTCGACTTGGCTAGGAAGACTTTGATTGCCCTTGCCTCAGGCAGACGCCGCAGCAAAATCCACGCCTTCTCAGGCCTGGGTGAAGCTGTCAGATTCACCCATTCCATGTCGAAAGTATCCCTGATTCAGCTGCAGAACTTCGTAGCTGAGAACCAGACCCCAAAGTTTGACTTGCCACTCATAGAGATCCTACCATCACCAATGTCCTGTGTCATGTTAGGGCATTGCGCATTTACCTGGATAGAGTCGCCAGTTTCAGAGGGACTGGGAGACGTTTATTTATCCCAACATATCCCTCTACAACCGGGAAGATCATGCCGAGTTGGATTATTACTTGGATCTGATCAGTGATCTTGGAATCACATGCTGCTTAGGATGATGTATCATTGCCAGAAGAACAGATCTCAGCCCATGAGGTGCGAGCCTTGGCCACTTCGTGGTGCATGTTCAGCCAGTCATGTTCGGTGTCAGTGATCATACAAGCGGCCTTTTGGAGGTCATCTCACGCGTTTGCTAATTATTATCTCAGGAATTTATGTGGCCAAACCTTTGACCTTTATTCCCTGGGCCCGGTCCTGGCTGGCCAGGCAGTGGTGCATCCTCCAGAGTAAGCTCCTATTGTATATGTGTATACACTTGTCACTCTCCCTAGTGGGGAGTGGTGATATCTTATCAGGTGTCTATTATTGTGTTACTCACTACAGCTGAGGTCTGAGTGGGTAGACCTATGTACATTCAAGTCTAGGTAGTTTGTACCTAGCATTGTTGCCATCTGCTGGTGTGAACCAGGATGGTACAAATCCTGCTTATTGCTGAAGTAGGTAATGGTACCTACCACTGAGTCCATCCAGAGTGATCTGCTTTGGACGATATTGTTGTACATTTCGATCTAGGTAGTAGTACCTAGCATT
>JAUOBU010459865.1:0-11055 GCA_032360585.1 Nereis procera | reverse complement strand
AGCTTGGGGTGCATAGTGAGCCTGGTGAAATCAGATCTGACTCCCAGCCACCAGTTCATCTACCTGGGTATGGACTTCAACACCAAGTCCTCCTTTGGTTTGCCCATCCCTCAATTGCGTAGAAATGTTAGAGAGTTGGGTCAGGTTGTTTCTGAGAAGACCTAATCAACCAGCAAGATCAGTTTTCAGGTTGTTGGGTCATATGTTCAGCCTTACGGATTTGACACTCCTGTGTTGGTTACACACACGGCTCCTGCAGTTCTGTCTGCTGGACCAGTGGTATCTGCACTGCGACAGCCTCGAGCAAACTGTGGTCCTAGATCAGGTTGCTCGCCAGGATATCCAGTGGTTGCTCTCTTGTGAGAACACTCTGTCAGAGATGCCTCTGCGACCACCAGAGCTGACTGTCACACTGATGATAGATGCCTCTCTGCACGGATGGGGAGCCTACCTCACAGTGGGCAAAAGCCACAGCCAAGTTGGGAGCGTGACCTTCCATCTACTTGGGCGACTCAATAAACTCCCTGGAATGGGAGACTGTACTCCTTGCAATCCAGAGGTTTTTGAGTATGCCCCAAGACCAGGTGGCCTTGATCCTCTGCGACAATGCCACGGGTGTAGCTTACCTTTCAAAGCAGGGGGCACTCACTCGGCTCTGTTATGTGGTCTGGTCTGGCAGATTTTCATGCAGGTCACTTCTCTGAGGCTGACTAAGAGTCACATTCCTGGCAAGAGGAACATCCTTGCGGATGCCCTGTTGTGAACAGAACCCATAGCAACAGAATGGGAACTAGAGCAGGTTCTTTTCAAGACTATTGTGGTCCATTTCCATCTCAGTCCTACAGTGGATCTGATGGCCACTCCACACAACAGCAAGCTTCTGGTATTTGTGTGCCCTTTTCTGGACCCCAAAGCTCTGGACTTAGATGAGCTGTCATTCCCTTGGGACAATCTCATGACAGCATATGTCTTTCCTCCCGACAGCCCCTGTCAGGGACGTCCTTACCAAGCTGAGTGGTCTGGACTTGATAGCTCCTCGGTGACCAAACCAATCTTAGTTTCCAGACCTCCTGGAGCTGTCAATAGATCTTCCAGTTGAGTTGTCACTAACCCGGAATGTCTTGTCTCAGATGGTCAAGAACAGGCACCTGAACCTCAGAAAGCCGCAGGTGTTCAATCTGACTGCCTGGTGTCTATATGGCAAGCCCTCTCTAACAAAGGTTTTTCAGCAGAGGCAGCGGAACAGATCAGCAAGCCTACTTGTTCCAGCACATCATTGGTTGACAATTCCTACTAGAAGAAGTGGTTTTTCTGGTGTAGAAAGCACTAGGTGGATCCATTGAATCTCTCTTCACCAGAAATAACCAACTTCCTACTGTCCCTTTGGGATTAGGGACTTGCTCCAGAGACAGTCTGTGGGTATTGTACAGCACTCTGCTCTGTGTTTGAATATACCAGACGCAGAGTGTTTGAAAGCCAAGAGATAGATGCCCTACTCCTACTTGGAGAAACCGGTCAATAGGGAAGAGGTTCCTCAGTGGAACTTACCCTTAGTCCTCTTGTTCTTGAAGGACCCTCCCTTTGAGCCCCTTGAACAGGCTTCCATGTACAACCTTACGAGAAAGACTGTCTCTCTCAAGAAGGTGTCCCAGTGAAATCCATGCCTTCTTGGGCTTGGGTGGAGCTTTGAGATTCACCCGATCTATGTCAAAGCTACCAGGCTTTGTAGCCAAGAACCAGACACCTAAGATCAATTTCCCACTAGTGGAGATTCCTGCTCTGCCACCTAGGGAAGGAGACCCTGAGACCGCCAATGTTCTCTGCCCCATCAGAGCATTGCGTGCTTACCTGGACAGGGTGACCAGTTTCAGAGATGCTAGGAGACGTTTATTCATCCCAACATGTCCCTCTGCAATTGGGGAGATCATGCCAAGCCATATCACAGCTTGGATCCAATCCGTGATCTCAGATTTACATGCTGCTTTGGATGATGTGTCATTGCCTGAGGAGCCACATCTCTGCCCATGAGGTACCGGCTCTTGCCACCTTTTGGCGTATGTTCAGCCAGTCATGTTCAGTGTCCGAGATAATGCAAGCGGCGTTTTGAAGATCATCTCACATGTTTGCCAACTATCATCTCAGGGATTTGTGTGGTCAAACATTTGAACTGTTCTCCCTGGGCCAGATCATGGCTGGCCAGGCAGTGGTGCATCCTCCGTAGTAAGCTCATTTGCATATAGTGAATATACTTGGTCACTCTCCTCTACGGGGAGTGGTGATATCTTTGTATTGGTGTCATTTATTGTGATACCCACTACAGCTTAGGCCTGAGTGGGTAGACCCTTGTACATTCAAGTGTAGGTAGTTTGTACCGAGGATTGCTACCGTCTTCTGGTGTGAACCAGGATGGTACAAGTACTGTATATTGCCAATGTCGGTAGCGGTACCTACCTCTGAGTTCTACTGTCATTTGGGAGGTTGTTCTCAATCCCTCCTATGTGACTTATTCTATGCAGAATCAGAGGGAGAGATGGTACACTATCTGATCCCCCAAGATTGTTTATCTAATCTGGGAATCAGTACTTACCATCTCTCCCTCGAATCATGTTCCCTCCTGTGCATCCCCGATTGAGCCTCGCCTAAGCTCATTGAAAAATACGAGTATATCGCTAGGTGGCCCGCGATCCACTTTTGACTTGAGACACCATATGTCAGGGAGTCAGGTGGGTGGTGGCACTCCTTTATTAGAGTATGCTATACTCTCAATAGAGATATCTTGTTGTGAGGTTCGAACGGGGGCGGTTAACGCCTGGGAATGCAGAATTCGAGTGAGAGATGGTAGGTGCTGATCCCCAGATTAGATAAACAATCTGGGAGGGGGAGGGGATCAGATAGAAAGGTCGGAAAAGTCATATAAAAAGGTTATTTCTGTACTTTGATTTGTCTACACATGTTTCCATCAATAATCAATGGCGATTTGATTGAGAGATCTGGATACTTGGTACACACAGTAGCTTGAATAAACTATATTTGCACACAAAGTAGAAGGATTGAATTCGTCAAACCTGGAACATATTGAAAAATTAGTTGACATTTCAAAAACATATGCCATATCTTCGGAAGGAAACTGTTGCTGAAAAAAGACTATTCAAATGTCCTGGACAATTCTTGGTTCGGGAAGGACCGTGGGTTGATCCCTGGTTGTGCAGCAACAGAACTAGGAAGATGGTGTACTCTCGATTTCAGAAATGTTTACGATCCACAAAGATTGCGCTTTGTGAATCATTTTCGGAGAAGACCAAAGTAGATCGGTTCATCAGAAGCCGAATGTGTTCACCTCTGTGCATAGCTCCATGATTAAGCTCTACTGAGGGAGTCATTTGTGCTGCCAAGTCGGTAGACAAGGCTTGTGATAATGGCACTTTTAACCTTCTCACGACGATGATCATCAAATCACCCCTGGATGTTGTGTCTTTCGAGTCAATTTGAAAGGCTTTCATTGGGCCGATTTGAATCAAATAAAAATCAAACTGTGTTTGGGAATGAGGTTTGGCCATGTTGCTATTTCATCAATTCAAAGCTGGGAATGTATATGAAATGGATATCGATGCGGTTGTGACAGAGCAATGGTAGACACTCACTTCCTCCTCTCCTTGTATACCGTTTCACCATATCTACCAGGTATTTTCATTAATCAGCATCTTCGATAATCATCAGATGTTTTGCTTTCAGTCACTCTTCTGACTCTGTCCAGGCAGTCTTCTCTTAACCCCTTTCTTATTTTCCCGTTTTTCCTCTTAATTCGTCCGGTATTGAGCATTCCTGACAACACTAGTAAGTCTTCCTGCTGGAATCCACATTAATCCTATGGATCCACCAGATATCCTGATCATTCCTGATCATTCCTGATCATTCCTGAAGTGATTAGGATTGTTTTCTGGCAAACCCTGATATTCTTGGTGATTCCCACCAATTCAGCACCAAATTTATTATATAATATAATCTAGGGGGATTCCTGGCTTCATTATGCTTCATCCCTACTGAAATCTGGACGTACCTACTGCATTCCTGAAGGAATCCAGATGCATTCCGAATAATTATTCTTCAATTCCAGCTCAATCCTGTATGTGTTTTCACTGGAATATCATGGAATCTTGTAGGTATATTCAGGATTGCCGTACGTTCACTGTGTGAATGGATTTCAGGGAGAGACATATTAAAACATAGAAGATTCCGATATGATCCTAGAGAGAATGTTAGTGTTTCTACTGCCATCCTGTGGGATTTTGGGAAATCCAGAGGAATCCCAAACGGGATGGAAATTGATATATTTCAGGTAGAGAGTGAGAGAAACCAAAGGAAAGCCTACAGGGACGTGAGGAATACCTACAGGATTACTAGTGGAAACCAACTAATTATAGAGAAAACAAGCAGAAATACTACAGGATTCCAGATGATGTAATATTCGAGGAAGAAGAGATGGACTGATCAGGGATATACACTGGATTGATGATTGGGAGGAAGCCGAGGGAATCCCGAAGAGAAACGTGGAAAAGAGACAGCCCCGTTAGTTCTTGTAGGCTCTTTCATCAACTGGGTTTCTCTTTTCATACAGTTGGCATCATCGATTTACGAAGCCCCTCCGTCAATGGGATGGCTTCCAACTTACTCGTTTCAAAGGCTTCTGCTTTTAATCCATCACCAAAATTCGCCGGTCCCAAGACAGATTTTGTTTCAATGATATTCTCCGATGATCTCGTTGACGAATTTCTAAATTTTACTGCTGACATCCAGCTATCATTTCCGATTATTCAGCCTATCATTTACTCTACACTGTAAAATGTTCTGCTGATATTTTTGATTGTGTAACATGAGTTTATTGTGATATTTGAAGTTGAAAGATTGTGATATAGAAATTTACGATTGAAAAAATGAATGCTTTTTGAATTCAATAAATGAAAAAAATGTTTGCTGCTTCGATATTGCAAATGTTATGAGCTATGAAAGCGAGATATATTTCGTCTCGGGGCTTTTCACCCATTTGCTAGAAGTTCGATTTTTTTGGATCAAAATGATGTGATATGATTAGTCCACGCCGACGTATATAGCTGACTTGTGATTGGTAACGGAGCAATTCCTCCATGATTCGATGATACAGAAGCTGAGATATTGACTGACAATTTCCATGGCTCATACACACGGCATTTTCTCTTTTTCAGGCATGCATTCAAAAGCAAAGTTAACAATTCGGCGGAGGCATTAACCCTTTAACTACTACTTCAACATCCATCCAGGTGGCTATTTCATCAATTTACAGCTAACGTGAGTTAGTTTTGAATCGATAGAATAGTCACATGGCCAGATTCCCTAATACAGTTTGGTTTTCATTTAATTCAAATTGGACCATTAGAAGCCTTTCAATTGCTTGCACTTGAATGACACAATATTCAACGTTGATTTAGGGGTTAAGGTGATCAAAAGGATGATATGCTTAGCATCCATCATTAGCTGATCTACTCTGGGAATCGACTTTCTTGTTTGATGTGCATTCAGCAATGTATGATCACTATTTGGGCACGTGTTGAAGAAGGTAGATGCGGTTTCTCTTAGATGTACAGACTCAGTCTCTTGGGGCTAGCCCAGCAGATCATACATGTAGAGGATTATACTTGCGATGAGAGGAAGCCCCGACCAGGAGGGGACCTCCCAGGCTCGTAGCCGTGGACTAGGATGGACAGACGAAGATGTAGTTGACCAGAGATTTATTCCATGCTCACATCATCAGGTCCACAGACAATGTAAGAAGGAAGGGTGGCCCAGCTGCGGCGTATCGAGTGTCATAACTAAGATAGGAAAACCTATTCCAAGGCGAAGGACAGACAAGATACTGAAATACATGTCCAAGGTAAAGGCCACTTAAGAGGACAATGCCCACTTCGGAAAAGCTCAGGGTGACAGGTTGGTGGAGACGGGGGTCTCTCCCCCTTCTCCATGCAACCTTCACCCTGAGTACGTCATAGGTTTTTAGGAGATGGGTTGGTCTTCGCCTTGCTCATCATCCTTCTCTCTTTCTTTTACTATTGGGATGAAGGGAGTTCAACGGCCCCGACTCATGTCATCATTATGGATTCTCCCTTTCTCACCCTCGTTCTCAAGTCTAATCAAACTCACAGGACACCATCTAGCGAGAAGAACCTGACAACCTTCACATCATAAACCCAACTCCAGTGACCCATTTTCCAGGATCATTTGGAGCCTATCTATGTCAACACAGACGCATGCCAGGATGTCCACCTTCTTTATCTAATATGAGAGATATAGCCAAACCTGTATGCAAGAGGACATTTTAGAGTTAAAAAATGCACGAAAATCGTTTTTCTCTGTTCATTTCTGGCTCATGGTCTATTTAAAAAAAAACAGTTTCACGCCAGAAGTCATGAAGTGAGTTTTCATCTGTACTGTTACGAGACTGAGGTTCAGTTGTCTCTCAGCAGGTTAACTCTACCATTCATCCAACATCTTTGTGCTTGAAGTAGACCGTTCATTTGTGATGTGACATTAGCGTCTGATATTCCATCTTATCCACTTCTTGCTGGCAGGTCATCTATTATGCATACGAAATCAGCCTTCCTATTCATCTGGCAGTGAATTTATCCCAGCTATTGATATTGCGAATCTTCTAATCTTTGTTCAGTTGACTACCAGCACCCAGTGAATCTTATTCTCTCGTAACACAGTTGTGTGAATGTCAAATAATGAGTTCTTAATGGAAATCGGTGCAGCCACCAACCCTCAATATCTCCTTTTGTTGTTAATGGATCCATCAATGCTAAATATGAGCTAGCTACCCAGTTTTAGCGAAATACATGTAATGGGCTATGGAACAGGGCTGCTACATGTCGCCCACTTGTGCTTACTTCTGCCATTAATACGTGTGTCTAAGTGCATTGTGTGTCATGTGCATCTTGACTGCAATGCTCGAGTCTGGTTCTCCTTGCAGGTTGTCATCGATCACCTCCTCTGGTCACTCAATGGATTCTACAATTACCTCTTCATGAGTAGCCACCCCTGTTTGCTTGGCACATCAATATACAATTACTTTTCAACCATCCACGGTCATGATTCCCAATACACCCTACGACGTGTGTCACTAGAATAAGTGGTTCTGGTCCCACCACAATAAATAAGTCATCCTCTGATGCAGACCCTATTCCTCGAAAGGAAATGGTGGTTTCCAAGATTTCTATATGGTTTCCGTGACGTACGCGTCGCCAAATATATTTTTAGAAAGCTATTATGTATAGGCGCAAAGAGAGTTTCTATCCGGGATGATTCTGGTGTATAAGCCCTTCATCTTTTTGAGTCCCATTCTGATCGGTCATCAAGTCACTGAAAGACAGGGCAGATTGAACATATTGGTCATCTAGCGGTCAGTATCAGCAGCATTTAGATGTAATGTGGTCGGTAAAAACACGAATAGTGCAACCAGAATACTGTTCTAATGAGTTATTTCATTGATGAAACATCTGATGTGTGAAGAATGTAGATGTGCCTCAAGTCTATGAAGAGAATGTTGATCGGGAATATGGCAACATTCACTCATAGATCTTGAACATATGAGATATATGACCCAATACTTGAGACAGGTTGATAAGCCCAAGTCAATTAATCAATCAGTGAACTAATCAATTATCTACCAATCATTATCATTGGCAGAATCAATCAGCACATGACATGTGTATAACTTTTGTTCAGGTGGGCAACTCGATCATTCAGAAATATGATTCACTGGGGTGACCTCATCCAGATAAAGCGATCAAGCCATGGCGAGAGTGATTAGCAACCCAAACATCTGAAACAAAGGTACAAGGATGTGTAACAAGCGTTTTTATGAAGATTAGAGGGGTTCTCAAATGATCGTTAGTTTATTTCAGAGAACACTGGAATTCGATGAAAAGCACCAAATACTTTACATTCAGAAATGCTAATAAAAATTACTGGAAATTACTTGGTATATAACTCTTGACAAATGTTGGCTTCGTAATTGGTGTTGGAAGTTGATCTGCCAAGCCACCTTAGATATAGGGTATTGAGACATCACAACCGGCGAATGAGAGGCGACGCCTCGCCAGAAGGAGGGAATCTCAATGAAATTCGAAATGAGGAAGTGTCCAGAAGTTAGAGACCACTCCTGGTGCCAAGGCTATTCTCATTTATAGGCTTGACACTCAAACAGGTGTCAGTCAGCAGCAGGGCAAGGCCAGCAGCACACTTCATCTCCAGGAGTCACTTAAAATTAAAACCTGAATATGAAACGTATCTCGAACATGGATCGATGGAGAGAGCAGCTGAGGCATTTAATGATAAAAGAGTTGTGTCAAGTGTACATAGCTGAACTGCGACAAATATTTGTGCCCATTGAATACGCCTGCTTAGCATCGACATATCATACAGTCGGTGACTATCTGCTTAGGCTTATCTATCCAGATTCTCTTTCATACATCAGTCTTTCTATCTGATATTGGTAACCCCTGCTAATTTCAAGCCTCAAGTTGAATTAAGTGATCTCAAGACCAATTCAGTCGGCCTTCTGATTGTGTGCTTTAAGTATGAGGTAGATCAGTGGCACTTGTGCCAAAGGACGGGAGACAGTACCCACGTGGACCTCAGCCAATACCCAATAGAGGGCGAGGGAAAAGGCACCGTAAATAGGCATATCCCCTAGGTCATTTGCGAATGCTGAGTCAGCAATTTGTGAATATGTTTAGGTCTGACGTTTTATCCAAAATGTCATTGGCGGTTCATTTGCTGTGTCATGAAAGTAGGCTGGCAGCTGTTCCCACCTGACAACCATTACAATCCCTCACCATTTGTGCTATACAGCAAGGAGGGGATGAGGCATCAATCCTCCATAGACAAGTATGACCCACGCAACATATATGAATCAAAGGTTGAAACGTGTTACGAAACCTCATCCAAACAAACAAACCCGAAAAAAAAGAAATTTGCTGAAATGCCAAAAAATTACTGAAATTGGTATCACTAATTGGCCTATTCATTTTGACAAGTTCAATGACACTTTCACGGAAAAAAAGAAAGCCATACAGATCAGTTGGCCAATTGCCATGACAATCACTGCCATTTGAGATGTATCACGAAGTAATAAATTGCATATTTTGAGAAAAAAAAGCGAAGTGAAATACGGTATCGTTGAGAGAACAGTGGTTGCTCCGAACAAGTCGACAATTAATCTGCATACATCAGCGAATTCCAGGCAGGTACCCAGATGAGCTAGCCAGAGAATCCTATTTGTTATATAATCATCATTTCTAGTATATCCAGAATTGTCCAAGAGAACAAAACAACGGTCTTTCTGGAATGTGAATTCCGATTCCTTGTTCCATGAGGTCTACTAGATATAATCCACCTAACCATTCCACTCCTTTAACCCCAATGGCTTGTTTTGGATGACATGAAAAGCCGACTGTAAAAAGGGGATAAAGCTGGCCATGTGAATTCTTCATCCATTTTCATCTCACTGGCGCGACCTGTGGATTGAATAAATTGTCACATTAATGGGAATCGGTGAAGTGGCGAAAGGGTCAACATGGCCGATGACTATTGCGGATTCATCTGTGTGAGCGCAGTGAACATGTGGCTGATATCCTCAGAGATAACATTCCTATACAGTACGCAAATTCAAGTACAAGAGGTGAATTGATTGTCTTCTTTGATATGATCACCACGCTGTTGGAGTGCGTATTGATCCCCAATATGATGTGCAAACACAGTTTTGTCGGTAATCTGGAGATCTCAGATCGGATGGAATTTTCAAATCCAGCTTAATGCACTATGCCCAGTGATTCGGTAGTTCCGTATCAATTACGATTCTAATCAGCAAATGATAATTGGTAGATGTTAGCAATTTGGGTTCATGGAGGGATAAATTCTCGCCGAGGTGAAACTCCGATATGCTTTTAAATATCTTCAGCTTAAGACAAAGGGTCTTGCTCCATATGATGGAGTGGGCTCAGATGTACCTTCTTAAGCGATTGTATTGAGCTAGCTGTGAATAAATATCTGGTGGTCCAGAACAGGATGTAGAAATGTTTCTGATTTTCTCAAGCCCTATGAGATAGGAATGCTGAAGTATTTGTAGTGACACCACGTCCTGCCTTGTTTCACACCCTGAGCGCATGACCGGAATACCTGCCCCTTGAATCTATTTGCTGTCGACACCAGCCTGAAACTAGTCTCTCAATCTTGGACCGTGCCTCCAAGTTGGAATATCCATACAGGCTTCAAAACACGTCATTAATGGGTGATGGTAGATACTGAGGACAGTAGTCCTTGTGTTGGAGGTGATGGCGGTGTTGTTGCTGCCGACGACGACGACGACGACGACGACGACGACGACGACGGCGACGACGACGACGACGACGACGACGACGACAATGGTGGCACAACGACAGTGATGATTTCTGCGGTGAAGATTTCGTGTAAAAATGAACACAACGAAGATCTTGCTCAGGTCCTCTGAATGGAAACTCGTAATTAGGCCTGACAAATGTAGAAATTGGAATATCTTTCTTCAGATAATGCGCTCAATTTCCTATGACTAATTTCCTGCCGATTTTAATCACATTTCCGCAGATGTCTGGATAATTACTTTGATGATTGACAGTTGCTTCGTTATATTCTAGGCTCAGAAAAAGGAACGTGAATTGATTTCAGATCTGGCAGCAGTCCTATCTCGAAACAGCAATTTTCGAACAAACACGTGATAATGGCTTATGCTATCATCCTTTTCCTTGTTCCGATCTAGGCAAGGTTGTTCATTTCCGTGCCTAACCAACTAGTCTAAGTTTCTCTTCCGATTTAGCAAGCTTACAATAACTGAGTTCTCATTTCATGGATGGAGATCAGTTGGGTGATTAGTGATCATCTTCATCGTGTGTGTGTGCGTGCGTGCGCGCGCGTGTGCGTGTGTGTGTGTGTGTGTGTGTGTGTGTGTGTGTGTGTGTGTGTGTGTGTGTGTGTGTGTGTGTGTGTGTG
>JAUOBU010459864.1:0-19462 GCA_032360585.1 Nereis procera | reverse complement strand
ACATTCTGCAATTCCCATACCTAAAATACCGGCTCTTCTAACAGTCTGTGCGAGCTCTTCTAAATCTGTAAGAGCTAGTTCCATTACATTATTCATAAAGCTTTGAAAATTATCTAATATAGATGTATTAAAATCACTGCTCACAGGTAAAACGGTTATTAAATAGTTTCCTGGACCAGGTGTTTGATATTCTATAATATTGCTGGCGAAAGCGGTATTTCTTTTATTTCTATTGGACTTAGCAATCCATATTGGTTGCATATTATCCATATTGAGCATTACTGTATAGTATTGTTTTATTAGGCTGTCTATCTTTCTTGGGGGTTCTGGCCAGGCGATTAGGGGAGGTCTTGCGTCAGCTCCTATATGCTCTTCGGGCAATTCGCCCGCAGGTTTTATATATTGTTCTTCTTTAAACTCTACCTCCACAAAAGGAGCATTTTGAGCGGCAAACCACTGCTCCACAAATGAAGGGTCTAAACTATCGTAACTACAGGAAAACAATAGAATAGAGGCTAGTAGGAGTCCTAAAGTGCTTTTTAAATGCATAAATAAAACGGAACCTTGTAAAAAGGTAAAGTGCTACAAGGTACTTTAACAAACAAATATATAATAGAATTGGCAAAATAGCAAATTTACTGTACTATTAATAAATAAAAACAAACAGGCAAGTATATAATAGGATTAGTAAATAGTCTTCTTTAGAAGGACATATGTAGCGTATCTGTAGTAAATACTGATACATACCTAATCCGGAATATGAAACTTTATTGTAGTTATCGAAAGAACTTTATTGTTTGTCATACTAATAGGCAATTCACTTCCAGGTACTACGCTTGCTGTATCTACTCCTCGTAGAGAAGCAGGAGCAAAACCTTGCTTTACCGCCATCACTGATAAACTGTATTCCCTGTTGTCGCCGGCATAAGGAGCGTCATAAGAACCGCTCATCCCTAATATCGATACTATTTGTGAGTTTTCTGAAGACCTTGCGGATGGCCCTGTTTTTGCAAACCAATCAGGCATACTAAGACCACTAGGATTAAAATCTTCTGAAGTTAAAGATATGTAATATTCTGCTATATTCGAGATATCTGCATCACTATTCCAATTCCATTCGACAATTGGAGGGTTTGTGTTGCTAAGATGTGCAGAGTTTAATATGCCATCCACAATTCCAGCACTGCTTACAGACATATTATATTGAGCCCTCAAGGAAAGGCTAACATTATATAAGACCCCTAAATCGCCATTTTCTAAAGAAAGTGCAATTTCTGTTGAAGAGGAACCCTCTGTAAACCTATTAGATACACCATAGATACTCATTTTATAGGTATTTCCTGTAATTGTTCCAGTTACCGAATTATAGTCTATTATAGTATTTATTATATTGTCTGTATCTGTGCCATCAAGACGGATAAGCCAATTAATCTTATCGTTAGAGATATCCCTCATAACTAAATAATAACTTGATGAGGAAGAGGCTACGTCTTCCCAAGATACATAAGGTGACTGCCCAGCATTTCCAAAATTATTCTCATCAAGATTTGTATTGCTTGGGCTTGTTATTACAAGAGATTCTACTCCCTTTGTAATAAGTCTACTAGTTGCCTTCTCTAAAATACCAGTCCTATTTTCTTCAAGGTTGCTATAAAGGGTATTTGTGTCATGAGAACTTATAAATTCACTGGAGCAGGCGTATACAGTTAACTCGTATTCTTGATCGAAGATTTTTAACTCCGGTGGTATATAATCTATTATGCTGTCTTGTATGCTGCTAGTATCTGTGCCATCAAGGCGGATAAGCCAATTAATCTCATCGCTGGATGTATCTTTCATTACCAAATAATAATGACTTGTATTGATTGGTGCGTCCCTCCACTCTACATGTGGTGAAACCCCTACAGAGCCGACATGTGTGCTTTCCAATATACCGCGAGGTGTAGATATTGCAAACGGAGCCTCTGGAGTTACTTTAAACTCTGTTCTTGTCCAGGCAAGTATCCCATCTGGTAAATCAGATATATTATTAGGCGGCTGGTCCCCTATGAGAGGAGCGACAGTTTCCCGATTAGAATTATAATAATCATCAATGCTAGAAGCAAAAACGGTTAGATAGTATTTTTCGTCTTCGGTTCCACGAGTAGGGGCGTTAAGGTTATATGTATACCTATTATACATATAGTACTTTTGTCCTTCAGACCAGCTATTAGGGGTGTTATACTCATTATAGTATGGTTCATATGTAGTATTAATTCTCGAGAGGTATAATGGACTATTTTCCCCGATTTTTGTTATCGCTACATAATATTCTTTTACATCATTAGGTTTTCCAATCCACTTCCATTCTATTAATGGAGTTTCTACAGGGTTTGTATTTTCACTTATATGATTGCTGTCTAATATACCATTAATTATTCCAGTACTCCAGGTTTTAAGGGCAGTATAGACTTTTCTTGAAGAGCTTTCTAAAACATAATTACCATTATTCAAAACTCTTTCTATTTGCCTTGGATCATTTATATCGGGGAAGTTTTCTGATACAGCGTATACGGTTATTGTATGATTAGTTTCTCCCATAACAGGGCTTCTGTTTACATCAAACTCTATATATTCTTTATCTATTGTTCTTGTATCTTTCTTATCCGAATCAACCCTTGCAAGCCAATTAATCTTGTCATATTGGTCTTTGATAAGTATATAATATTTACTGGTGGGCGTTGCTGACTCCCATTCAATAATGGGCTCATCGTCTTTTATAAGACCGTTGTCAAAAGGGTCTCCGTCGCTAATATTGCTTATTGTTAATGGTTTGTGTACAACACATTCTGCAATTCCCATACCTAAAATACCGGCTCTTCTAACAGTCTGTGCGAGCTCTTCTAAATCTGTAAGAGCTAGTTCCATTACATTATTCATAAAGCTTTGAAAATTATCTAATATGGATGTATTAAAATCACTGCTTACAGGTAAAACGGTTATTAAATAGTTTCCCGGTCCAGGTGTTTGATATTCTATAATATTGCTGGAGAAAGCGGTATTTCTTTTATTTCTATTGGACTTAGCAATCCATATTGGTTGCATATTATCCATATCGAGCATTACTGTATAGTATTGTTTTATTAGGCTGTCTATCTTTCTTGGGGGTTCTGGCCAGGCGATTAGAGGAGGTCTTGCGTCAGCTCCTATATGCTCTTCGGGTAATTCGCCCGCAGGTTTTATATATTGTTCTTCTTTAAACTCTACCTCTACAAAAGGAGCATTTTGAGCGGCAAACCACTGCTCCACAAATGCAGGGTCTAAACTATCGTAACTACATGAAAACAATAGAATAGACGCTAGTAGGAGTCCTAAAGTGCTTTTTAAATGCATAAATAAAACTGAACCTTGTAAAAAATGAAATGCTACAAAGTATTTTAACAGACAAATATACAATAGAATTGGCAAAATAGCAAAGAAACGAGCAGATGATATTTTTAAGAAGAATCGTGCTTATTTGTTTAGTTTAAGGTATGTTTCAACAATATTATCTGCTGTGTCATCGGCTATGATTTTGCCATTGTCTATTAATATTGCTCGGTTGCAGAACTCTTTTATTTTATTGTGGTCATGATTTACAATTACGATTGTTTTTCCTTCTTTTGTGAGTTTGTTCATTTGTTCAAACGCTTTTTTTTGAAAGAAGGTATCTCCAACAGCCATAACTTCATCTAATATTATAATATCTCTATCGATATTAGATGCCACGCTAAATGCAAGTCTTGTCTGCATACCTGTTGAGTATCGCTTGACTGGTGCATCAATGAATTTTCGTTCTATTTCTGAGAAGTCTATAATCTGATTAAATTTCTTTATAGTTTCTCTTCTAGTCATACCAAGTATAGCGGCGTTTAGAAAAATATTTTCTCTTCCCGTAAGTTCCGGATGAAAACCCGTACCGACCTCAAGTAAACTTGCTAGGCTACCTTCTATAGTTACTTTGCCTTTTGTTGGCATAGTAACTCTAGATATTACCTTTAGAAGGGTAGATTTACCAGAGCCGTTACCCCCGACTATTCCTAGTCTATCCCCATGTTTAATTTTTAGGTTAATATCCTTAAGTACCCAGAAACTATTATCTATTTTTCTTACATTTCTTTTTATAAGAGCGGTAAATAATTCTGATAGCTCATAATGAGTTTTTATATAATATTTCTTGCTAAGTGCCTCTATATTAATAGCTGTCATATGGCTTGCCACATCCTTAAAAAGTGTTTTTCAGCATTATATTATGTCTGCCATAACTTTTTCATATCTCATAAATATGTAAAAACCAACAATGAGACTAAAGATAGCCATACAAGATGATAACACAATCTGTATATCACTAAGAGGAAATGGACCACTTGTCATAGACCATCTTACCCCTTCTATGGCAAGTACCATTGGGTTTAAGGTGTAAATTGTATACAGGTGTTCTGGCACAAGCGTTTTAGAATAATAAAATACAGGGGATAAAAAGAAACCCATTTGTATAGCAACAGGTACAATATGCCCAAAATCTCTATAACTTACAGATAGTGAACTAAAAGTGAGTCCCAAACCAAGAGCAGAAACAAGCATCACCAAAACAAATATTGGCATAAATATTATATTTGAGCTTGGAATAAAACTATAGAAAATCATAACAAAAACAAGTACTATTAACGAAACAAGAAAGTCAATCCCACGAGCTAACATAAAACTAATTGCTATTAGTATTCTTGGGAAATATATTTTTGTAATGATATTTCCGTTGGCAACAAGGCTTCCCGTTATATCGTTAAGCAGTCGGGCAAAAAAGTTCCATATTATAAGCCCTATAGTTGCAAACACAGCATAAGGCATAGCCATATTTTCTATATGTACCATTCTTTGCAAAACCAACATAAAAATCATTAACATAATAAGAGGTTGTAAAATAGTCCATACAACTCCAAGATATGTTTGTTTATATGTAATTGCAATCTGTTTTATGGCAAGCCTAATGGCAAGTTCTCTAAAAAGAAATATATCTTTTAGATAATTTATTAAAGTAATTTTACTGCTTATAAGAGTGGTTTTCATTGTGTATTTTTTATATTTGTTTTATTATCTTGTGGTTTGCCACTTTAATAAAAAATATACTTCCTTTCTAGGGATATTGTTGCTAATTTCTATGAGGTTTTCTGTCTCATTCTTATCAAATATAGGAGTTTATTTACATTATCCTATAAAAACATACCCTGGAAAAGTATATAAGCTACCAAAACACAATATTTATATTGTGTCTTAAATTGATTGTTTTTTTTTATTAGGACATACAATATAATGTATAATTTCTCTTTTTTATTACCAACCCGAAAAAAAGCCCCTTTAGTCTATAGGCTGTTCGACAGCATCATACAAACAACTAATGATTTATCTAATCTTGAAATAATTCTTGGCATAGACGAAGATGACGAAGAAAGCAAAAAAATAAATGATACTAGGCTAAATATAAGAAAGATATATTTTCCAAGTGAAAAAAACTATACATTACCAGCCTTATTCGAAGAGTGTTTTAAGGTATCAAACGGTCGCTTTGTACAAATGATGAATGATGATGTGGTGCTTAAGACAAAGGATTGGGATAATATACTTTTAAAACTGGCATCTAATTATCCTGATGATATATGTTTATTTCATGTGAATGATCTGTTCAAAGAAGAGAGTTTATCTTGTCATCCGATAGTATCTAGAAGAGCCTGTCTTAAGATAGGTTTTACAGATATAGATTACAATCGCTACGCTCCAGATGACCATATATATGATATATATAATATCTTATCTTATCTCGGGTTTAAAAGGACTTTCTTTTTTCCCGGTGTAATTTTCCAACATTTACATGACACCATAAACGAAAAAGGAAAACTAGTTAGTATATTTCCAGATGTAAAGAACCACACGAGAGATGTTAAGTTATTTATGAGTGTGGCTAAACAAAAACACAGACAGGCACTCGCTTTAAAGCTTGTATCCCTAATCTCACCTTATTTGTATAAAAAGAACAAAGCTATATATAAGTCCATACTAGAAAGTGTTAAACCATATAATCAAACCCAAACCATTTATCACACAATAGATAATACGGTAGGATTAAACAAAGAACTTTCTGTTATCTTTATAACGGATAATCTACTTTCCGCAAAGTCAAAGAAGAGTTTAAAAGAGTCAAAGTTACACTGTAGCAATTATAATCTATTCATAATAGAAAGAAACACAGGCTATATAGAACAGATAAACCATTATCTAAAAACTATAAAAGAGCCTTATCTTGCAATCATCGATGAGAATATAAGACTTAGAGAGAATTGGTTTACAGATATAAAAAAGAGTTTTGATAAGGAAACGGCCTTAGTTTCCCCGTCTTATAGGTCAAATGGCATAATATATTCAAACTTCTTTTTCATAGGTGATGATTTTATTGATTATAGTTATGTACCACAAGATATTTCTGTGGGCTCAGAGAGGCTTGCAGTCCGTTCCTCTATGTTAGTACTCGATATGCAGAAGTTAAAAACTCTTTCCATAAATAATCTATATATGAAATATTATCTAGGAGTAGAAATAAGCCTTAGTATTTGGCAATCGGGCTACAAAGTAAAAGAGTGTTACACTGCCATAATAGATTACATTGGAGATATGGACTATCCTTACAACAGTAGAGATGGGATAGTTGTTAGAGATAAAGCGGTGTGCATAGCCAGGCATTCCACTAAACAAGATTTACCATTTTATATGCAGAAAGATTACATATCTCACATAGCCATAGAACAGGAGTTTAAACGAATAGAATCTAATCAAATTACGGCTGATGAATTGTTTATTCTATTAGAGAAAGCTAAGCTTATATTTACCAATCCACTCCTAATAAACATTAAACATAGAATATATTCTACAATGCTGAATTACTTAAATCAAAACGAAGAAAAAGATAAGATATACCAACTCCTACTATCTAATATTATGTCTTATAAAAGCTTAGTTGCTAAAGTAGTATTTGTAACAGGCTTATTTATATCCAGAAAACTATTAAAATACAAAATAAAAGAAAATATAAACAATATCTTGTTAAGTGCATACGATATTGTTCCTGCCGGGATAAAGTCATCTAAAATAGTGGACAAAACGATTAGAAATGTAATTTCTCCTCTTGTAGAAAAGTTAGGACTGTCTCGTCAATATTAGATTGACATATTGTAAACAAGCTTCTTATAGAAAACAATAAATAGCGTTATAGGTGTACTATATTGAAAAACAAAGCTCTTATTACGGGTATAACGGGTCAAGATGGTTCTTATCTTGCGGAGTTTCTTCTTGATAAAGATTACGAAGTCCACGGCTTAATTCGTCGTAGCTCGAGTTTCAATACAACTCGAATAGATCATCTATACAAAAATAAGAGTATAGAAGGCAAGAAACTATTCTTACATTACTCAGATTTAACAGACCCTTTAAGTTTAAGTCATTTATTGCATAAGATAGAACCAGATGAGCTATATAATCTAGGTGCCCAATCTCATGTTGGAGTTAGTTTCCTACAACCAGACTATACGGCGAGTGTAGACGCCCTTGGCACGCTTCGTTTACTTGAGAGCATAAAAGAACAGAAGCTACCTACAAAGTTCTATCAGGCGTCTTCTAGTGAGTTATTTGGCAAGGTACAAGAGATACCTCAAACCGAGACAACTCCTTTTTATCCGAGAAGCCCTTATGCTGTGGCAAAAACCTTTGCATTTTGGATAACGAAGAACTACAGGGAATCTTATAATATATTTGCATCGAATGGGATACTTTTCAATCACGAGTCACCAAGACGGGGCGAGACTTTTGTAACAAGAAAGATAACTAGGGGTCTTTGTAATATAAGTCTTGGTTTTTTAGATTGCCTAGATCTTGGTAATTTGAATGCAAAACGGGACTGGGGTTATGCTCCAGATTTTGTGAGAGGGATGTGGAAGATATTGCAGCATAGTAGTCCAGATGATTTTGTCCTTTCAACGGGTAAGATGTATTCAGTTAGGGATTGCGTGAAGTTTGCTGCTAGGTGTTTGGGGATTGACATTGTTTGGGAAGGCTCAGGAATAGACGAAATAGGAATTAACCGTGCTACAGGCAAGACAATTATAAAGATAGACCCAAGATATTTTAGGCCGAGTGAGGTTGATCTTTTAATAGGAGATAGCTCAAAGGCAAAAAAACTACTTAATTGGGAAGCTTCGGTATCTTTTCCCGAACTGATTGAACTTATGGTTAAGTCAGATTTAGAGGACTTACAGTGAATAAGAATGATAAAATATACATAGCGGGACATAGAGGTTTAGCCGGATCGGCAATATTGGATTGTTTGCAGTCATTAGATTACAATAACATTGTGTATAGAAGTCATAAAGAGCTTGATCTATTAAATCAGAATGATACTTTTAACTTTATGGAGCAAGAGCGTCCCGATTATGTATTCATAGCGGCGGCTAGGGTTGGCGGAATACTTGCGAATAGCACTTATCCTGCAGATTTCATCTACAATAATTTAACTATACAAAACAATCTTATTTATTCAGCGTACAAGAACAAGGTAAAGAAGTTATTATTTCTTGGTTCGAGTTGTATTTATCCAAAGCTTTGTCCTCAGCCGATGAAGGAGGATTATCTTTTATCGGGCAAGCTTGAGCCTACAAATGAACCTTATGCAATAGCAAAGATAGCAGGTATTAAGCTTTGCCAAAGTTTTAACCGTCAATTTGGCACAGATTTCATAGCAGCGATGCCAACTAACTTGTACGGAATAAATGATAATTTTGATTTAGAAAGTTCACATGTTGTGCCGGCATTACTTCGTAAGTTTCACGATGCTAAGATTAGAGGGTTGACCAATATAACTTTATGGGGAACTGGTGCTCCGATGCGTGAGTTTCTTCATTCCTCTGATTTTGCGATGGCGTGTATATTTCTTATGACTAACTTTTCTCCATCTGCATTGGACAATGAGTCGGGTTCTATTTTTGTAAATGTGGGCAGTGGGGAGGAGCTAAGTATCAAGGAACTTGCCTTAAAAATAAAATCTATAGTAGGTTTTAGAGGTGATATTTTGTGGGATACTGGTAAGCCGGATGGTACGATGCGTAAATTAGTAGACTTACAAAAGCTTAATTCACTTGGCTGGCGTTCAGAGATAGGTCTTGATATTGGATTAGAGTCTGTATATAAATCGGTGGCAAAGCACTTTTAATAGGATTATTTATGTTTTCGAGCGATGAACTTGCTCCAATTATTTTATTTGTTTATAAGAGGTTAGATACAACTAGACAGGTAGTATCATCACTTCTTCGTAATAAGTACGCGAGTGATAGTAATGTATTTATTTTTTCGGATGGTTTTAAGGGTGATAATGATCGTGAGCAGGTTTTAGAGCTGAGAGATTACATTCATAAGATAAGAGGTTTTGCTTCAATTAAGATTGTTGAGCGAGGGAAGAACTTAGGTCTTGAGCGTAATTATGTTAGTGGGGTTAACGAAGTACTACAATCTTATGATAGGGTGATAGTTTTAGAAGATGATATAGATACACATCCTTATTTTCTGGAATATATGAACGAGGCTCTTAAGGTATACAGTACTAATAAATCAGTATTTTCTGTGTCGGGCTATAATTTACCACCAGGTTCAATGCCAATACCTTCAGATTATGCTCATAATATATTTTTTACTCCTAGGATGATGTGTTGGGGATTTGCGGTATGGAAGGACAGATGGGAACTTGTTGACTGGGAAGTTAATTTCCGTGATTTAGTAGATGCAGATGAATTAAAGCGTCAATATAAATTAAGTGGCGGTATGCTTGTAAAAGAGATGTATTGTGGTAGGATAAATGATAGTTGGGCAATTAGATATGATTATGTACAAAATAAACATAGGGCTTATAGTGTTTGTCCCATTCGCTCATTAGTTAATAATATCGGTTGTAGGTTAGGTGGTACCCATCCAACAAATGAAGAACCTTCTCTTTTGAATGATATAACTTATAATTTACCCAAATCATTTGTCTTTCCAAAAGATATATTAATAGATTCAGCAGTGCTTGAATCTTTCAATAAGTATTACATTACAAGATATAAATACTATATATTGTATCGTTATACCTCATTTATCTATAAGAAACTAATGCTATATCCTTTTGGTAGAAGGTTAATTTCGTATTTGAAGAGCAGACTTTTTAGATTTAAGTCTTGATATATATTTGCTAGCCTATTTTGTGGCTTGCGGCCTTAATATAGTGTAAACAAACTTCCTAAGGAAAAATACCTTCAAACTCAGAGGAATAAGGCGTGAAATGGCGTGAAAATTAGCAATAGTATAGTTTAAGAAATTAAATAGAACTTTATTTAAAGTGTTTCGCCACAATATAATATGGAAAATAAGACAGTAGTTTTGGTTAATGCAACAGATAATATCGGTGGTGCGGCACAATCTTCTTGGAAGTTGCATAAAGGCCTATTAAAGAATAAGATTAATTCTTATATAGTCGTTAGCTACAAATCAACTAAGTCAAGTAAGGTTTTATCTATACATAGAAAGCATCCAATATCCTACCTATTGTTCCTAACTCAATTTGCTTTTTCCTTTGTATTGGACAGAGTTTACGGATTGAAGCACTTAATTATGCTTGTAAGAATACTTATAGAAAAGTATAAGGCAGCAAGTAAAAATATATATAAATTACCTCATAGTCCCCCTGACATTATACATGCTAACAATCTTCATAGACATTATTTTTCTTTATATAGTCTGCCGTACTTATCAAACAAGTTTCCATTTGTGTATACTCTTCACGATACTTGGAGTTTTACCGGGCATTGTGCACATTATCTAGACTGCCATCGATGGCAGTCAGGTTGTGGAGAATGTCCTTATTTATCTATTTATCCCGCTATGTCTGCTGATTATACTAAGTACTATTGGAAACTAAAACAAAAAATATACAAACAATCAAAGTTTTTCCTCGTTACACCTTCGAAATGGCTTATGGATAACGCTCTAAACTCCATATTAAAACCGGCTATACAAAAATATAAAGTCATTCCAAATGGAATAAATCTTGACATCTTCTATCCTGCCGAAGATAAAAAGATATTAAAACAACAACTCGGATTTAAAGAAACGGACAAGATTGTACTCTTTGTCGCTGCAGGCATTAACAGCCCATTCAAAGACTATAAAACAGTAAGAGACGCTGTTACTGAAGCCGCTGCTACCTTAAACGATATTATTTTCATTGCAATAGGAGATAATAAAAACTATACGGATACCCTAAACAATGTACATATAAAGCATATTAAATACGAAAAAGACCCCAATATATTAGCCAACTACTACCGTGCAAGTGACCTATTTCTACACGGGGCAAAAGCTGATAATCTTCCTGGCGTTGTAATCGAAGCTCTTGCGTGCGGGACACCCGTGGTTGCCACCAATTGCGGAGGTATTCCAGAAATCATAAACGGGTTTAAATATAAACAAAACAACGATAACAACAATTCCTATACAATAGATAGGGCAACCGGGATACTTACAAAATTAGAAGACAGTCAAGATATGGCAGAAGCCATTATCTATTTAATGCAGAATGATACTACAAGAACAAAACTTGGAGAAAATGCCGCCAAAGATGCCAAAATAAGATTCCCTCAAGAACTATGTACCAAAAGATATATAGAATTCTATAAAGAAGCTAGCGAAAACCACTAAGTTAGCTGTATTATTCGCCATTTATTAATCAAGGGTATATAAGGGCTTTTCTTTTTAAAAAGTGTTATTTCATTTTTATATAGCCATCTTTTATTTTAAGCTATCTACTTTTTGCCGATAGACTGACGAACAATATAAAAAATGAAGAAGGAATAAGAGTAAAAACATCGAATAATTACAACTTCTTATGCTTTATATCCTAAAATTAAAGTGTACCAAAATGGACAAATTTATTGGGCGATTTTAATCATTTTTTGCTGTTGAATTTGATTCTAAAAATACCGATTCTATATAGCTAGATATTTGAGAAACTTGCTCTTTTGTTACTAAAGCACGACGCAATTTGAATATAAAAAAAGTTGCTGTTTTTGAGGCAATTACTGGTGGGACAGGGTCTTTGCGCAGCGCCCTACGGCGATCTTGGACGATATTTAGTGTTTCTCGATAGGACTTATTTTTAGTCTCCTTGAGAAGCTCTAATCGTTCCTTTTTAGAGAAAGTACTAAATAAAATAAGCTTGGATCCGTGGTCCTTATATTCCCCATAATCGAACGAATTGTATATCGAAATTAAGCCATATGCCCGTGTACGAGAAAATTCAAACTCGTTTTTGCAATATGCTTCAAAACTTGCATAACCTTTAGATAAGAAAAGCTGCTTTATATGTATCTCATTCAAACGCTGACCAATTAACCAAAAGTTATTAGCCGCCCTAACTCCTAAAGTCTTTATCTCAGCCTCCAATCCCTGAAGACCATCAGGTAATACATCTTTACTTATATAAGTGTCTATCTTAGACTTACTCGAAGATGACTTAGACACAATTGACTTACTCTTATTTACCTTATCAATAAATGACATACTAAATGCCTCCCAATAAATTAATTGCAGTGTAAATAACTACTAAAAAGTTAATTTTCCTCTTTCTTTAAGAAATTTTTACTACACTACGACAATAAAAAAACTAATTATAAGCAAATTTATCAACACAACGAATATAAAACTTTTTATAAAAATTATAACGAAAGCTTAGCTAAAAGCTCATCTCGTAATGATAGATAATCCAAAGCCGATCTAGAATTACTCTTATAACTAAATATATCTAAAGAAAGTGCCGGACTCTCAAGCATCCTCACATCTTTTCTTATAAAACTATTCAAAACTAATTCTCCATATTCCTTAATAAGCTCATCACGAAAATAACGACTAACAGATAAATTAGACTCAACTATTGTGAAAAATATACCAAGTATCGATACAGCCAAGTCATGCTGAGATATAAATACATTAAGCTCCTTAAGCAAAGTCTGAAAACCCTCACTACTCAAAGGACTAGGAACAAGAGGTATTAATAAATGATCCGAAGCAAATATCGCATTCTTTACATAAATATTCATCGATGGATTATTGTCTATTATTATTATATCAAAACTAGATCTAACATCTATAAGCTTTGTCCTAGCCAAATATAAATCTACTCCAGACTCCCGAAAAGATAACTCCATGCTAGATGACATTATAAACAAGTTTTCTATCTGGGTTCTCTGTAAACAATCTAATAATGACTTATCCGTATGAAAAAAATCTACACTACTAGCAACATTATAACGGATATCAAAAAATAATGAACAATGATTCTGATGATCAAAATCTAAAAGAGCTACTTTATAACCCATATTAGCAAAAGAACAAGCAAGATTAACCGCCGATGTAGTCTTAGCTACACCTCCCTTAGCCTGAACCAACGATATTATCACTGCTTTCATATAGAAACCAATCGCCAAATAAAAGAAAAAAAATATCACAAAAATAAGATAACTAAATTTGAATAAAGTTGTAAAACTTGGGGAATAAAAAAAATACTAACTAAACAAAATATGCAAAGAAACTTCTTAAAGGGAAGATATCTTCGTATTTAAGAAAATAAGACACAAAACAATGTGAAAACTAGCAATAGTATAGAGTAAGTAGCTAAGTCTAAGACTATTAAGATCGTCCACAACAAAAATAAGACATAAAAACACTAGAGAAAATAAAAGAACAGAAAACAATGAACCACATCATATGATGAAAATATACCCTCATCATATGAGGGTATATACATAAAGGAAATGGTACACTAAACAACAAGATCAAAAACAAATTTATTAAACACACACTAGAAAGAGAAAAATTAAAAAAAAATACTTGGCTATCTGTTGTGTATTATATAAATTCACTTATCACTAATAAGTAAATGTTGTGATTTTGATTTTTGAAAAGGTATGACAAAAAAAAGCTATACAAAAGGATTTGACAAAAAAAAAGAGATTATAAGCTCCAAGCTTATAATCTCTAAATAAAAGGAGAGCTTGTGAACGTATCTATTCACAAAACCCAAAAAACAACATCCTAGAAATATGACAAAAAAGTAACAATGTTTCAAGTGTTTTTTTGCAAAGGATGATGTTTTTTAGGTATGAGCTCTCCTCAAAATTGTTTTTTTTCAAAAACAAAGTCTAAGGAGAACAAAATGAAAAAAATTAACAAACAAACAATAAGAACGATTAATAAGAAAACTGTAGAATATATACTACCTCAAGAATCAACAAGCTATACCAAAATACCAACAAATATTATAAAATGGCAAAAACATATATCACCAATAGAATTTAGCTTCCTAACTTATCTAATTAGCAGAATAAATAAACACAAAGGATATGCATACTTTTCCATAAAAACAGCAGAAAAAGAATGCAATATATGCGAAAATACAATAAGAAAAACTACTAAAATATTGGAAAAATTAAATATCATATTCGTATCAAGAGAATACAAAAATAATAGATACTTTCTTAAAACTCCGCAAGAGCCAGACAAAAATATCATAAAGCAATTTTTACCAAAAGCATACGAGAAGATTGTAAAGGAAACAAGAGAAATGCAAAAAATAGAAGAAAATAAACGAGAACAAATTATATATAAAAAAATATCACCACAAAACACAAATGAAGAAAATAAAGACAACTACAGAAAAAGAAAAGCCCCACATACTGATGAACAGAATATGAGGCCAAAAGAAATAAACAAATTTATTAAAATTAAATCACACAACTATTGTGAGTATAACCAATATGATCGGAAAAGGCAAGAAAAATATGTAGTTAATGAGGAAAAAAAACAAAACTATATAAGTTTCTTAACTAAACAGGGAATAACCTTATACAAGGCTAAAAAACTTGCTGAACAAATGCCTGCTCTCGATATTAACAAATATGCCAAGTTTATATACCAAAATACCGCCAAAAACATAACCATCAGAAATAAACCAGGATTTATTATATACACAATAGAAAACGGATTTTGTGAGAAATATATAGCAGATCAAGAAGCACAACAAGAGCAAAAACAAAAACAAAAACAAAAAGAGAATAACAAAAGGAAGGTTGAACAAATAAAAACAAAAATAAATGAATACGCTGAAGAACTATGGAACAACCTATCAAACGAAAAGCAAGAAATTATAAAACAAGAAACCATAAAAGAAAATGAGTATCTAAAAAAAGTAAATTTTAAAGAAGGTACAATGGAAACATTTTATATTAACTTTATTAAAGAACGGAACATCCCAAAACATATTATAGACATAATCGAAGATGATAATGCTAACTCGGATTATGTTCAAATACTCGAAGACTTTATTGATACATTAAACATAAACTATACTTATTTGTAAACAAACTTCTTAAGGAGAAAGAAAATTAGCTTCTTAAAGGGAAGATACCCCCAAAGTTAAGAAGAATAGGACACAAAATCTCGTAGAAACTATCAATAATATTGCTTAAGAAGTTAAATATGTGTCTATTCAAAGTGGTTCGCCACAAGAAGTAAATATATATTTTATTAAGGTGGCGAGACACAATATAACATAGAAAAAAGTAATGGAAAAGCAGAGACAATATTAGAAAAAAATGAGAACAACAGCCTTTTTAAAACCGAAATATCTCATTTCTTTTCTATCTGATTTTCTGTATCTATCCGCCACAGGGTGATTCCAGGGTACCTAAATATACTATATCTTGAAATGAAAGGGTACTATAACGCACACTTGTAATATAATCTACATTATGTCTACTTTTTAAAAGTGGCAATCCACAAGCTATAGAGAAGGTGTCACTCCTCTATGCGATAGGTTATCCCTACTCCAAACGATATAGGATAACGAAACTCATTATCTGCCATAAATAAATCAGACCTCGCCATCACAGGTATAAAAACATTATCCGACACAGGTATGTTTATTCCAAGACCTACCATTCCCCCTAACAATATACGCTCCTTAGCAACTAATTCAACTAACATCCCTACAGCTACTTGAATAAATATAACATTGTCAAGAAAATCATAGTTACTCAGAAAATATAAAGTCATATAATCTATATATGACACATCCGATACCAAATAAGCATCGTTTATCGTATATTTAGTATAGGAATCTATCAAACTTATATCTGCACCTATCGAAATATGATCTATTATACGATTGGTAACCTGAGTCGTAATCTGACGACTACTATCGCTAAGCTTGTCATAACTTAAAAAATCATCTCCTTGTATAAAACCACCACCGCCTATCAATACCGATACATCCGTACCATACATAAAACCAGGGTATAACAAAAAAACTACAAACAATATCCTAAACAATCTCATTACAAACTCTCCTTAAGTTATTGATATACCCCTCCCTAATAACTATAACCCCCTAAATTACTGTTTAATCCATCTTTATCTTTTTTTTGTGTTTTTTATAAAAAGTAGCAGAGATAATCTAATTAAGAAGTTTTATTACAAAATAATTTGTGATTTTTATCGCTTTACTATTGTAGTATATATAAACTCTAAATAAAAGAAGGAGGATTCAAATGAAAGTTCTATTTGATCCTATTGTAAAAAAAGTTTCTGGAAAACTAGGAAACCTCGTTTTCTCACCGTATGATAAGATTGTCAATATATCCGGTGAGGAAACTGTCTCTGGAGTAATCAGAATGCTATCTACAACATTAAAAGAAAATATAAGAAGAAATAATGTAAATACTGCATTCCGAATTGCATCCGAAGAATGGGAAAAAATAAATACCCTCCATAAAATAGATTGGATATTAGAAGCTAAGACAGTATCTAAACAAACAGGAGTTAACAGATCACCACGATCATTCTTTATAGGATACTTCGTTAATAAATATGCTTCCCAATTATCAACATTTGTGCAACCAACAACATTATCTGATGGAAGTGGTGCAGAATTTGAAAATGCGGAAACTCGACAATGGAGTTGAAATATTCAAAAACAAACAAAATAAATCAACAAAATGAAAAGGAGATAAAATAATATGGGAATTAAGAGTAAATTTACTGAATATCTTAATTATAAAGACAATGTGAAAAAAGCTGCTGTGGTATTAAATGCTAAATGGAACGAGCTTAACAATACTGAAAAAGATACTTGGCTCATAAATACACCATACTCAGTCGACAGAGATGGACAGGAACTTGATAAAGATGGATACAACTCTTTTATGCATCACTTTATGTCCAAGTTTGGAACTCAGCATAATAACAACAATACTGTCTTAAGTTCTATTAATCTGTCAAATGGAGCATCAAAAAATTACTCCGATAGAGAGAGCAGAACATTTATCGTAAGTTAATGTAAGGCGGAAAGCCACAACAACAAGCTCTTTTTGTTATAAACCCACTTTTAATAGACTTATATGTAAGAAAAACTTCTTAAAACAAAGGAGTTAATCCGGAATATGAAACTTTATTGTGTCTATTGAAATGACTCCATTGCTCGTCATACTAATAGGCAATTCACTTCCAGGTACTACGCTTGCTGTATCCACTCCTCGAAGAGAAGTAGGGTTAAAACCTCGCTTTACAGCCATCACTGATAAACTGTATTCCTTGTTGTCGCCAGCAGAAGGAGCGTCATAAGAACCATCCATAACTGATATTTTTACTATTTCTGCTTCTATCGAAGACCTTGCGGACGACCCTGTTTTTGCAAACCAATCAGGCATACTAAGACCACTAGGATTAAAATCTTCTGAAGTTAATGATATATAATATTCAGATACTTCTGAACTATCTGCCCAGGGTTCCCAAGTCCATTCCACTAGAGGTGGTGGTGATCCAGAACCTATATGCTCATCAGATAATATTCCATCTATTATGCTAGTACTAGTTATAGTGAACGCTTTACTAGTTATAACAACATTATTAAATGTAGAAAGAGACTCTTGTATAGTTACAGTAGTACTAGCATTGCCCAATACGGACGGCTCAGAGCTTCTTAAGGTATTATGTAGAGTTGACGCATCATTAGAAGCAACAAAACTAGATGAAACACTATAAACTTCTATTACATAGCTCTGCTCTGTAGATGTCCTAACAGGAGGTCTATAATCGAATATTGTATTGCTTATGCTGTTTGTATCTAAATCTGAAAGCTCAACAAGCCAGCTTAACTCATCAGTTGAACTATTGCTCATAGCTAAATAATAACGATTGCTATCCACAGGAGGGCTTTGCCAGGCTACAAAAGGAGCTATCCCCTCAGAACCTATATGCTCATCAGATAATATTCCTGTCGGAGAGCTTATCATAAAAGGTGCCTCTGCAGGGACTATAAACTCTGTCGTAGACCACGCTGTTACTTCATCTGGTAACGATGATGCTGTAACTGATGAAGGATCCGTTATGTTTGAAAGAAATACAGGAGGTAAAGCCAAGAGACTTGCAACGCTTCGTGCATAAGTAAAGACAGTTATATAATATTTCGTATCTGCAGTACCACGATTTAATCTTTGATAGTCCTTAGGTAAATATACTTTAGAGGCATTTGCACTATCATTATTATAGCTAGAAGTTCTTGCGAGCCAAATTGGAGGATTAGATGCAAATCTAGCCATATTAAGAAGATCAAAAACGGGATCTATTCTTGGCTGTGTATAATTTTCCTCTGTTATCCAGATAATGTACTGTTGTACATTACTACTATCTCCTGTAAACTGCCACTCTATTAGAGGCCTTGTGTCTCCGTCATTCTCATCATCACCATCTTTAATATGACGACTGTCCATTATTCCGTCTATTATTCCATCACTCCAGACCTTAAAACCTGTATAAACTCTTTTTGATGTGCTTTCTAAAACATTGGTATTACTTTCTAAAGCATTTTGCACTTCGTCTTTGTCTGAAGAATTTGTAAAGTCTGATGATACAGAATATAAGCTTATTGTATGATTTGTCGTGCCTATAATTTTCCCCGAATATATGTTGAGAGGAACAAACTCTTGCTCTACTGTATTCGTATCACGACTAGTACCTGGAAAACTCGCAAGCCAATTAACTTTGCCATCTTCGTCCTTCATTAAAGCATAAAACTTGCTTGCTGCTGCACCACCATTCCAAGAAATAGAAGGCTTGCCATTTTCTATATATTTGTTTGTGAAAGCATCGCCGTTTAATAAATAGTTTATTATTAAAGGGCCTGAATCTCCATTAGGTGGACTTGGACCGTCATTAGGTGGACTTAGACCGTGAGGTGAAGATATTGAACATTCTGCAATTCCCATACCTAAAATACCGGCTCTTCTAACAGTCTGTGCGAGCTCTTCTAAATCTGTAAGAGCTA
>JAUOBU010458754.1:0-11069 GCA_032360585.1 Nereis procera | reverse complement strand
TTCATACTCTAGAGAATGATTGAAATTAGCTGAGATGAGTTGGTAGCTGACAGGGATGCTCACCTAGTAGTGCTAACTTGACTGGAGATGACATTTGACATCTGGCCCATTGCGGGACAAGATTCATTTCTGGCTCATTTTATAATGATGCATGGAGGAAGCGATAGCATAGATCACACAATAAATGCGGCTCAAGTCATATAGTGAAAGATAATATTGAAATGATGAAGGACTGTGACTCTGAATCAGACTTAGAGCCAGTCTCGATTAAGTATGGTCCAGAAGCATCTGCATTCTGACTGTAGGCATATCAAGAGCGTCGCAGAAGACAAACTGACACGAGAGATTGATTTATATCACAGGTAAGTCACTTCTTTGGAAGAAGGATGTGTATGTCTACAAAGTTTTTTCTCTGCACATTGATTTATAACTTAGGAAAGGTATTCATTCTCATCAAGGATCTGTATGTGTGACCAAGTTATTTTCTGCACGTTGCAGATGCTTGGTAGACGAATTCAAATTTTTCTGATATGTAATCAAATATGTGAAATTAGTTGCTGCTTATCAGCATCATCATCATCACCATCATCATCATCATCATCATCATCATCATCATCATCATCATCAGCAGCAGCAGCAGCAGCAACAACAGCAGCAGCATCACAATCCTCATCATCTTGTGAATATTTGAAACACACATGAAAGATGAGAGAAAAGGGTACTGAATCACCAACCACTAGATCAGTATCAGCCGCCCAAAAAAATACATCTGAGGGGATATTCATCAGTAGCCTTCAGTTACCATCATTACTTTGTTGATTGTTTGAGTATATTACCCAATCCGGTACCACAGGGCTATATTGATACAACGGAAGCCTCTAATGTGATCCATTACATGAAGAATGGAAACAAGACAAAGAAATTTCATGGTTTTTGTTTGGCCAGAGGTTAACATCCGGATAACATCTACATAGCTTCGCCTGTCCAGGAACAATGGCGGGGTTTGATCCATATGTATCCATATCTGATGAAGAACATAGCAAATAATGCTTTGAGAGCTGATCAAAAGTAAGTCCGTTAGGCCCTTACATCATCTCATCAATTTTCCACCCTGCAGCTATTTCATCAATGCATAGCTCACACGATATTGCCAGATTGTATTTCCCACTATATTTCGCTTTTTGTTCCATAAAAATTATACCATCATAAGCCTCCAAATGGGACTTGATAGAAACAATATCCAATTTTGGTTAGGAAGTTATGGTAGTGAAAAGGGGAAATGGCTTGATCAGCAGGTGACTTTCTTCTAATTCCCAGCTGCTCTTTTTCATCCAATGTGAGTTTCTCAGCATGATATTCCGGGAGCAAGGATGACATGCATTTGAACAACAAAAGAGCAAATTGATATTGTCTTCCATACTCATGAGTCACAAGCATGAGGGGATTGTGCAGCTGTGAACAGGGACTGTGGATTGAAGGATATAATATGATCAGATGAAAAAGACTATAGATCTCTGACATGTGCTGCCATGATCAGACAAGTGGAGGCCAATGGAACACATTCCTCGTCAGAAAGATAACCCAAAAGGCCAACATCCCAAGACCTACTTCGAGTAATATCGAGTTATATTCATTATTGCCTTGTAATAGGGATTTCATAGGTAGATTCACGAATGAATCACATACCCCTATGCTCTTTGTGTAGGCATTGTAATACAGCACACCTGGCGCAGAAGAGACTTTGAACCCTGCCTATCTCGGAAATGTGGCAATTCCATGTATGATGTTCAGTAAAATGTCTACTGATACACTCTTTATTCACTTTTATATGTCGCAGTCATATGTGTACCTCTTATATCTAACCTAAAAACGATTCCAGCTTATCGGTATCTCATGATGAATAGAAGACAAAATGAGTGAATGGCATATTTGCGGGTCAAAATAATTATACATTGGAGAATACTGAATTACCACTCTGGCTCAATTGAATGCGCCCCTCTCTATCTCCACAGGTAATAGAGTGCTTTCTACAACAGAGCAATGAAGCAGAATCCACTAAAGTGGGCACTGGCTGGCTCAGAACATGACACCTCTTTGATGGATATCACCGCAACTAATGGTAATGATATGCTCGAACTTCCACTATATAAAATTATTCCATCAGCAATCGATCTTCGTGAAGATAGTATCACAACTATTGAAAAGATGCCTTTCCATACCTCATCTTTGTCACATTTGCCAACGCTTGCCTATTCGGAATCATACAGCATGAATAAAATAACACACAATTGTGGTTTTCACAATGGTCAAAGGAATAATGATAATGAACCCTTCATCATATGAAGATCCCAAATTTGGATTTTCTGTATGTTAAGATGCCATGACTTCCTTGAAAAAACGAGTTACAACACTTCATCGAGGACACCAAAACATGCCACATTCAATAAATCTGCTGCGAATGAATGGTTGACAAACATCCCTGCACCAAAAATATCAGAAACTTTCTCATTTGTATTCTCTATGGTGGGTGGAAGGCATGCAATACCTGCTGCATAAAAATCTACTTTATTCAAGCTGTGCTGGTGTTGAATGAAAAAAAGATATCTTCACCTCAAAAAGCCTTGATGCTGTCAGGCAACTTTATATGATGGACTTGTTTACCATATGTTAACATTTAAAATGTTCGCATCTGACAACTGGCCATAATCACTGCTTCGCATCTAATTTGAAATGAAGTAGCTGAACTTTGTGCTGTGGTAGTTTGAAAAGGACAGTTTCGAAGAGTCAAATCACTCATTCTCTTTCGCTATTGTTGGGAAAGATAGCACAATTGTTTGTCAAATGGAAGTTCACAGGACCAGAATGATGCACAACATCTCAATCATGGGCCAGATTTCATAGAGTCAAATAAGTTGTTGTCGTTCGATATCGTAATCAATATCAGCTTGGCTGCCTGTCAAATTGAAACTCATTGGATATCTATGAAGTATGTGATCCTGGTCCTGAACTCAAATCTCAGATTCTCATTATATGATCTACGATCTCCTGAAAATAGTTGCTCAGGAAATCAACATGATAGAATGAAATTCATGACTTCAGGCTATATGGAAATAGATCTATGTGCTAGTTAAGAATGCATCTCTAATTACGGAACACATAACAAAATAGATAGTCACAACCTAGAGAAATATGGATATTGGCTGTCTGGTTGTCCGAAGCTGACTGCTTTTTGCTATAATATAAGATTTCAAACTAATCCATAAATTCATAATGAAATATTATTACCTTCAAAAATACTCAATATCATTGTCAATCTGAACCGGTAATAAAGGTGGTAATCTTGGCAGACAACATGTTATGTTCTGTTCAATGGTTATAACCTGCTATATATCACAATGTAGATCTGTACTCGGAATTTGGGTGCCAACCTTAACTCCCAGCATATGTTTTGCTTGATGACTTTATCATACAACTATTTCTTAGAACTCTTAGAGCCGATTTTCGCTGAACCCCACATAATGTAACCTGGACGCAATAACATAGATCATGAGAAAAAACAAGGCATTGGTCTTGGGACAAGGATCGACTCTTGATCAACTTTTTACGATGCAAGGTGGAAGCAATAACATAAATCATGCAATAAACAAGGCGTGGATTATATACCAGAATATGATATGAGGGAGATCAAAGACTATGAATAAGACAAAATACTAGTGTTCATGAATATAAAGTCTCCAATACATATAGATGAGGCACATATGTCTTGCCAGCAAAGTCTCGGATAATGTGCTTGCTTTACGTGCGGGTTTTATATTTGGTTGTAACTGAGTTCTATGATCATCCTCAGGTAATCTGCACGAAATTAGTTTCTGGTGAAACCAGAAAGATCAGATACTGTACCATCTCTCCCTCGAATTCTGCATTCCTCAGGTGCTCACCACCTTAACCATAATTCACAAAATCCTCATTTTGAAAGTAAGGGATTTTCAATAAGAATGGTGCTATCTCCTGCCCAAGACCCTTGACATCTCATTTTAGATGTCTGAGACAGCCTTTAGTGCCATCTACAGAGTAGCTCCAAATTATTTTCAACACCACCCTGTCATGGAGAGTAGAGAAATGACTTGGCTCTCTCAACATTGTTCTTTTTTAGTACCATTTAGATCGCCTCCATCCGTTTCAGTTGCAAGAATAGCACTCCTTATGGTTGGTGCCTTATTCTGTGTAACTCGGAGGGTTTCATATTTCACTTTTACCAAGTTTGGGATGACTTTGATTCTGCTGGGATTAACGTTAGCACTGGCGCTACCCCTCATATCACCATGTGGACACTTGAATAGGGAGTCACCTCAGGCACTGCCACTCCTTTCCGCATAGCTAGCGCTCATACTACCACATGGACACTTAGCTTGGGAACTCCACACAGAAGCTAGCCCTCCATTCCACATAGTTCAGTTGCACTCCCTCATGGAAAGTATCTCTGCTGGCACTATCGGGACAGGTTCTGTGGGTTATCAGGGTACAGCCCCTATGCTATCAGTGCTGGGTTTCTTACTTTCAGTTTTAGCCAGCCTTGCTCAAGATATATCTGTGGTTGCTGTGGGCACTTAGGATAACATTTGTTTAGTTTTCACAGGTGCCGTCATCATGTTGTTTATTGAACATTCTAATGCCAGTGCTTCTTTCCAGAGGGTGTGCCTGCGATTTTCATACATCTGCCTTTGCCAATGTCCTGCTAATGCCCTAGTTTTTCCACAAGCTTGATTTCAGCCTGCTTAAATATTAGTTATCTCCACATGCGACCTGTCGGAAAATTATTCAGTTTAGTTTAGCTTAATTTATCTTAGTTTTGATGCATCTAGTTTAGGTCTAATTCTAATTATCTTGATTCAGATTGCTCAGACCTGACTAGACCTTAGCTTTCTTAATTGTCCCTTCCAGGTTGCAGTTTAGAGGGCCACTGTGCGACCCCTTCCCGGCAGTGTGGTTTTATCCTTTCCTCAGGAATCTTTGCTTCAAGGTAAAGTTTTACAAACCTTCCTACCTGGCAGCTCAAACTTGGGAGTCCAGAAAGCAAATAAATGAAATCTTCTGTCATGGCTCATCTCAGAAATATTCTTATGCCTGAAACTTTTTAGGAGACATACAAACAGTAATGCCTTCTTCTTAGAGTTAGGATGCTAAGGATAACTCCAGACCCTTTATAGCTCAGTTTTTCATCTATTTCTCAGGAATTGTCCTCAGAGAAGGATAAGTCATCCTCCTGAAGTAATATTTATAATCTGTATTTTGATGCAGATGTTAGGGTGAGGTGGTGAGAACCTCAGTTCCCCTAGAGGACTTATGTTTTTGTTCTAGGACCAGAATTGATGTCCTCACTGACTGAGTCCTGTTCCTCTCCTTGTAGACCAAGTCTAAGATCTAGAGACCAGTGCTGATGTCCTCACGTGACCAAGTACTGTTTTCTCTCCACTTGTGGTTGAAGGAATTTTGGGACTAAATCTGTGGAGACTAAAGCAAGCCGCGTGCTGGCCGGGCACATTCTAACTAGCATGCATTACAAGTGCCTCTGCTGTTCATTCCCTGCACCCCACAAGAGCCTCTGGCCTCCCTAGACCTGTCTTCTCAGGAGCTCTGGAGCATTTTGCCCGGTGCTCGGTGATGTCTGCCTAGTGCCTGGTGCTTCCTACACAGTGCCTGGTGCCTGAGTGAGATATCCCTGCCAGTTGTCCAGCAACCGGTGATTGCGAATATGTCTAGGGCCTTATATAGTTCTTTATGGAGCAGGAGAAGGCATTGAGAGGTTCTGCAGCTGTTTCAGCTGCCTGGTGCCCAATGCCCAGTGCTACTGCAAGGTGCCCTGAGCTTCTGCCCAGTGCCCAGTGCTTCTGCCTGGTGCTTGGTGGTCCTGCCCAGTGCCCAGGATCCCTCCTGGTAGCTGGTGCCCGGTACCACTCAAAGAGCTGAATCTGGTTTCTTTCAGTAGTCCTGGAACACCCAAGAGGTTTTCGAAAGGCTACCAGGGTTCTTGAGCAGGTTTCAGAAGGTTCCTCGCCCTCTCCTTGAACCCACTTGTCTGGTTCTCGGTGCCTCAGTGTTTGGTGCTCATTGCTTCTATTTGCTACCCGTGAAGATCCCTGCTAGTTTCTACTATCAGTCCTGGAACACCCAAGAGGTTCTCAGAAATTTTCAGTTGACTACCAGGTGACGTGAGCAGGGTTCAGAAGGCTTCTTGCTCCTACTTGAACCCACCTGCCTGATGATGATTATCTTCCGAGAAGGAATATAATAATCACAAGGCAAATTGACAATGTAACCTGTGCCGAGTTAAATATATCAACAAAACCTTCCAGAAAGGTGTATTTTTTATCAAACTCCAGCTATTTTCACAACTGATCCTATAGTTGTGAATTTGAAAGGGTTAATCTCCAAAAAATCATAATCGCTGGATCAGGGAATTAAGGAAATTATCATAATTTCTCGTGAATGAGGTTTCGAACATATATTTGGCAGTTTTTCTCAAAAGTCCAGTCCTTGAGTGTAAATATGAAGTAGGCTTTATCAAATTTCTATCCATGCGGCGATTTTACCAATTCACAGCTCCAGCAAGTGAGTTGTGAATTTGTTGAATTGACTCATGGGTGGATGTCATTCCCAACTAATGTTTAATTATGTTTCACTCAAATTTGGCCATTAAAAGCCTTCTAATTGGACTTTCACGATACACCATCCAATGATGACATGAGAGTTTTTTCTGATGGAAGGGTTACAACAGGTCTGGAAGCACACATGTCAAATCTTTTCTAAGAATAACTGGCAAAAAGTTGGAATGCATGTTGTTAAAAGTTCTCTGAGTTGCTAGAGTATCTTCATTAAGCTTACCATGGTCACCATATTACTTCTACGTGTGAGATATAGTCCAGAAAACTTCCTATGAAGGTAATCATCCATCTGTTGATCTTTTGTGAGAGAAGACCGACTAAGTGGAATGGATGAGGTGTACATACAATCATGTGATGATACATCAAGCTGCAAATATAGGTCAGGAAGTCATAGAGAAAGCAGTATGGAGATTGGGCCGGAGATTAAAATGCATGAAATATCTCCAAAATATTTTGCAACAGGTAATTTAGGTCACAACCCTGAGCTTCTCGACTTTGTCCACCACATAATAAATTGACAGACTTTCATGATCCCGCGCTCGTATGAAATTAGCAGGTCTCGGTACATCCTTGGCCTGGTGTCATTAGCATCTCTGTGGGCATTCACATCAAAGAAAGGTCAGAATCATTAGCCGAGATGTCACCAGAAGATTGAGAGAAAGATGTACACATGATCATATCTTGTTATACATGTCATTAGAGGTGGCAGCTCTCCCTGCATTCAAGCCATCTCACCTGTTAGATGCCATCAGTCCATTTACATCTTATCAGATCAGACATTCCAAGTGAATTACACCCGAGAGTATCTACCCCGTGTGAAGAATTGGCGATCTTCCTGTGTTGAACATGCTACTCTGTTCAGTTTTCTGCCAATTTATTTGACCATAGAATATAGTCTTATATTGTTGAGAAGATGGAGAATCTCACTCAACCAGCAATCTATCTGTGTCATTACAGTTCAGTAAGTTCAGCTGTGCGAACCGAACCTAATTAGGTTGCTTCTATGATCGATCGAGAAAATACAGATCTTTCACAGTACCAACTCCTATACTATGCTGTTCAAACATGTTGCTGGCCGTATTCGTAATAAGAGTATAATCTTCATGGTCACTCAGAAAACAAGTACATCGTGGGCAATGGTCATCATACATCATCATGTTTCACAATTGACCCACTAATGGATGGATTAGCAATAATGGTCCCAAGCTTTTAAAAGCCTTGACATTTCAAAACGAAATGTTCGTCTGTGATAGGTTAGCTTTCCTCACGGTCATATGTTTAATTATTTAGGCTCAACCCCAAGAACCGTCTGATAAAAATTCAGTAGGAATGTTCACTTTGGAGTCGGATCTAGGGGAGAGAATCAATCAGAGAAGCTTGAAACAAAGTGAGATATTACATGGTGAATGGATTACTCGTTATATCCTGATTAGAATTGGAAGAAGAGATATATTAATATGATAGTTCTGATCAAGGCTGCATGACACCTGTGCATCATGGTAACATGACACCTGTGCTAGCAAAATCCAGCACAGTGCCTCCTATCGATATGTAGTCTCTGACTTTTATCTACTCAGTATTGTTTCATATAGTTGATTTTAATGTATTATGATGATAGCATCATCCATTGTCTGTCCTCAAACGTGGGAGAAACTCATGTCCGTGCAAGCTTGATTATGCTTGTGCTCTTACTATATAGTATACTGAAAGCTTGTTCTTTGCCGAGTAACAAACAAAATTGCATATGTAGTCGAAATGTTCTTTTTTTAGACTAGTTTGGTATACCAGTCCCAACATGACTGTTGGGAGATAGAGAGAGGTAGAGAGAGATCAGCTGCTGAGTCGGTCCGGTTTGCAAGTGAAGTACACTCTGTGAACCAGGGTATACTTATCGAAGAGGAAGCTGTCAACTCATGCATCGCATGGTAACTATCTCATCCCCAGATCATACATGATGGCTGGCATGCATAACAAGTATAACATTTTTACATTCAATATGATTGAGACAAGAATCATCAATATGCAATAGAAAAAGGATGACTTCAGGAACCAATTATAATCTTGCTAATTGGATTTCTGAACTCCCAAAGATGATTATTAAAATCATATGTAAGGAGGCTGGAACTTGGAGAATGGTGGGTTTATTCAAATATGTGTACTGTTGATAAGATGTAGAGAGTCCGATTAATGCTCGAATATGCTTGGGGAGGACAGGGGTGAGAGTCGCTATAATCGTTGGGTTGTACAATGGCCACTGACAGAATAAGAGGGCCTGATAGAGCATCTGATGAATATGTGGCCAAACAATGAAGGACACAGCTCGTATAGTCGGACTGTGGAATAGCTAGGAATGCTCAAAGTCATAAAGCATCTGATAAATTATGTGGTGAAACATGTGGCGAAACGATGAAAAACACAGCCCATATGGTCGGACAGTGAAATGACTAAACAACAAGAGAAATAGAAAAGGGCTATATGCAATAATATGAAAACGTACGATGGTGTACGTATCGGTGTAAGCGCATACAACCAGTAATATAATGGATGTAGGGAGAAGCGTGCATGATCCAAACATTGAGAAAAACATGTTCTTTGAACTATCTTCAGGCTGTGATAGAAATTTTCTGAGAATTAAAAATAATTTGACAACATTGAGAACCGCGCAAGAAAAAGCCCTACAATATTCATAATATCATATGAGATAACAGATCTGAATTTCTGATATCATTCTGGTATTTGTATGAGTAACATAATGGGTCACTCCAAAGCCTACTGAATATGACATTCTCATAGCCACTGTTTCCTTTGTGAAGGATTCCACAAGGAGAGAACAATTCGCATAAAATGATGAGGCGGAACAAGGGTTTCTATACAGGAAGGCTTGCTCGGATGTCTTGTTAGCCATTTGTCCTCCTATTATTGTTGTTGAGCCATGATTCATCACTAAGGGGGCACGTGTCACTGGAGTCTATCCAGTTGCCATGAATACTGAGATATCCATCTTTCTGTAGGCTGCTTCTAGTGACATATATCCGCATAAATACAGACTGCATGTGAAAGGTCACAATAATGAATGTTGATGAACAGGAATTGTATTATATCAGTGGGCTACTGGGTAAACTACAGAGCTCGACAATATCATGAGCACATGTGAGCCGATTCATATGAACATATATTTTCCTTTATAATCCTCTCTGCTTCTTGCTAGCAATTCAAATAATGATGAAGATATTCTGAATGATGCTCCTGATGGCTTGTTTGTTCCAACAAGAGTAATGTAGTGAGTAATAGATCATATCAAAGTGTGTTCTGGAGCAGTGGTCAGTGACCCAGCACACAATGCATGCCTGACACATGCATGCATGAAGTGTATGATCGAATATATCAATGTGTGTTCTGGAACATTACTCAGTGGCCCATCATACACTGCACATCAATCATTATCATGTATCATTCGCACCCTGCACCGAACAACCAAATAGACAGAACAAAAAAGCAGCATTATATTTAATGAGACAATAGACAATAGAAATGTCTTTATCTACGCAGGCACCTACAGCTATAGAAAAAGTACAAAATACATGGAAAACATCATGTAATGTCAGGCACAAGCCTATTCACTGATGCAACCAATGTTGGAGTATTGGTAGCTTCAAATATCCGGTGACCACTTGAAACATCTTCCAGCATGAACAACTCACTGAATGCCAGAATTACCCTAATAGGGCTGGTGTGAAACCCTCTAGATATAATCATCACCCCTAGTTGCACAGGAAAAATGGTGGTTAGGATTTCGTGTAAAAATCTAGACCTACAATCATACATTTGTTGTTCATTGTCGATTTGCCTCGTCCTTTGATGTCAAATATTTGTCTTCTCCCTGTCATACTCAGCATCCTCCGATCTATATCATGTCGCCTTAACTTGACAGGTGTCAGCTGACACATTGATAACATGGGATGGCTTCTAGGAATCAATGTCCACATATGCCTTATATCGATTTCTCAAGATTAACATCGAAAAGAGGATTGACTCTGGCCTTTTTAGTTGTGATGCATGGTGGAAGTGATGATATAAATCATACAATGAACAAGGCTAGGATCATTTGACAGAACAGAATTTGGAAGATATGAAGAAACTGTGACTTTTGAATCAGACTCAGCACTTGTGTCCGTGAATATAAAATCGCCATCACATATGGCCTCTGAAGCCCTGGAAGATTCTACTGAGTTATAAGTAAGCTTTATATCTGGTCGTAATTGAGGTCTATGTTCATCCTTAGCTAATCTGCACGAAATTGGTTTGCAGTGGAGCCGAAAAAGTTTGGAAGTTGGCTCATGGCTATGTGTCCCATTGCACACAGATGCTACCTCTTGATCCCACTAGTGTAAAACTGGAAATCAACTG
>JAUOBU010457644.1:0-10000 GCA_032360585.1 Nereis procera | reverse complement strand
TTAGTGTTGAATATTGTTGATGTGTATCTTTTTCGCCTAAAATTGTGTTTTTGTGTTTCGTGGATTGGTGTTTGGCGTGTATTCGGTGCAGTACCGTACCGGATAATCTGACATCTAGTGACTATGTTATAAACTATTTGGTTGTAGTGACGCGCTCGCTAGATGGCGGTTCCGGCATCAACTTTTCTTTTGTGCGTACATGTCCGTTCCGATACGTTACTTTCACGAAGCTGCCGATTAACGACGTCAGACGAAGGATTACTTGCCTACAAGGAAGCGTACTGCAGAGATGGGTGACGCCGACAGGTCACGCGAAGTTGGATCCGTTGACTCTTCATTGGATTCAGCGCTATTCACTGAGGATGAGTAAGTAGGAAACACATTGTTTTCTGATGAGTAGTGATGCTGTATATGCTCAGCAAGAAGTGGCCCCTAATGTTGGTGGACCGTGTGTGTCCTGTTTTGGCGATGGAATTTGCGTGGATCATAACTATTATCTCTCAAGGGTATACCACAATGTGCTAATGTAAGTTCAAGTGTGGGTGGTTGCGATGTAGCACTTCAAGTCGTGAACGTGCAGCCTATATTAGGTATTGCGTCATCCAGATGGAATATACATTTGATTGTGTGCGACCGAGAAGCTATATATGAGGCGATCCTGACTAGATGGATTGGCGTAGGCGCCAAAGCAAGATGCTGTGTAAATTGTGTCCGTTTGACTGTCGACGAGGCGACCACTCTGGGCAGCGGTCGACTGGTGTGGAGTTGACTCATGTTGTGAATGACCTCGCTAGAAGCGCGCACGCAAGAATTGTGCGCGGTCAATTCGAGGCATGAACAGCCTGGTTTCCGCGTTGGTGACATTAGAGAGCATCTCTAGTCGTATCTTCCCTAGTATTTTTGTCAACACCACGTGACTATCGCCCGAATACACACTGATTCCTATTGGTATGGGGGTGTGGGAGGCTCCTGGGCGAGCCCTAGCCGTTCGTAACTTCGCGCTGAGCGGAAGGGACTCCCAACTGGCGAAAGCGATTCCGATCTGATTTCGCCAGCTTGCGCATCCCTTCTTTTCACTATGACCATCAAATAATTCCTCAAACTATACATATCAAACTGGACTCGTTAAAATACACCTGTCGGTTAGTCGTTTCTCTCTTGTCAGCAGCACCCGAAGATGGGTCTATCTAACACGCGTTCTGATTGGCTGAAAGCACCGGAAGCGTTATCTTTGAGCCAAACAACATCGAGATTACATATCTTCTTTGGGGTACGCCCGTCTCTTCAGGTAAACTAGACGACATCCAAGATGGCGATAATGAAAGCTGCAAACTTACAATGGAGAAAATGGACCAAATAAGCATTCATACGCTGAATTGACAGTCCATGTTTTTCGGACAATATTGGGGGATGTCCGCGCAGGTTCGACTAGGATTCCCGGATGGCGTCCTATTATTTACTGAATTCCGCAAGGCGGCCATCTCCAATGGCTTCGGGGGTATGCTGAGCTGCGTTGTTCTATCAACAAAGACTACTGGCGGACTATCCCTGTCCTTTTTCGGGAGAACCAGTGACGAATTTGGCGAAAAACGTTTTATCTGAATTTAATGAGAGTTGCGATGACTTTCGTGAGCCGGGCGCGAGACCAGGGATGATTGGAAGACTCGCGCCGCAGCAATCTCTATTTTTTGGGTATACGAAGTTAGTGTTAAATACAAGACGGTTAGTACATGCCGGACACAGCTTCAGCTCCAGACAACAATGAATGTGTTGTACAATACTTTGGTTTAGCGTGATTTATCCCAACATGCGGGTCTGTGAAGCAGTGATGCTGAATCGACCATATTGAAAACAACAATAGTGGCTGGGCGACAAGTCGCGTTAGCGACAAATATATGCTAAAGGGGCCGGCCTGGACATCTCATGTTTTGACATCTTAGGCAAATCATGGTTAGTCTATTTGTCGAAATTGAAGTACCATAGGACACATTTCAAATAGATATAGTTATGATTGTACACGGACGACCCGACGAAAACTCGTTTACAGCCTCCCCGGAGGACATTCGCCAATGGTGTATATCTAGCTTGATCTGCTTCGTTGAAGCTCCGTGAAACGTCTCTTTTCAGGCAGTCAGCATAGGTGAGATATAGACTAACAAGAGCGCGTAGGGCGCACACATTATAATTTTCGATTATGTGATGTGTTGAAGATGTGATGTGGTGAGGAAGTGAGGGTGTGATGTGGTGAGGATGTGATGTGGTGAGGATGTGGTGTGGCTACGAATTGATGTGGTGATGTTGTGGGGATGTGATGTGGTGAGGAGGTGATGTGGTGATGATGTGATGTGATCTGGAGGGGATGCGTTGAGGGTGTGATGTGGTGAGGGTGTGGCGAGGGACTGACCTGGCGAGGATGTGACATTGCGAGAATCGGACAGGGCGAGGGTATGATGTGGGGAGGATTGGACGTGGCGAGGGTGTGACGTGGTGAGGATGTGAATTGGCTAGGGTGTGATGTGGGGAGGATGTGAGGTGGTGATGGTGTGATGTGGTGGGTATGTGATGTGATGAGGATGTGATGTGGTGAGGATGTGATCTGGTGAGGGTGCGATGTGCCAAGGATGTGATGAGGCAAGGGTGTGATGGGCCGAGGTTGTGATGTGTTGATGTTGTGATGTTGTTAGGATGTGACGTGATGAGGATGTTATGTGGTGAGCTTGTCATGTGATGATGATGTGATGTGTTGATGATGTGATGTGGTGAGGATGTGATGTGATGTGATGAGGGTGTGATGTGGTAAGGATCTGATGTGAGGAGGATGTGGTGTGGATGAGATGTGGTGAGGATGTGATGTCGTGAGGATGTGATGTGTTGAGGAATTGAGTGTGTGATGTCGAGGAGATGTGATGTCGTAAGGCTGGGATGTGGTGAGGATGTGATGTGTCGTGGATGTGAGGATGTGATGTGGTGAGCATTTGATGTGGTGAGGATATGATGTGGTGAGAAAGTAATGGGGTGGAGATGCGATGTGGTGAGGATGTGATGTGTTGATGGTGTGATGTGATGACGTCATTGTTTTCATTCGTAAATCTCGAAGTGGGGTACTTGGACCCCGCAGTGGTTGCACTAGGAAATGTAGAAGTGGGGTCGTGGGACCCCTCCCATTCATAAATGAGCGCGGTGAGGTTACATGAGGTGAGTTGATGTGAGGTGAGGTGACCTGAGGATGTGAGGTGAGGTGAGGACGTGAGGCAAGGGGAGGTGAGGATGTGAGGTGATGATGTGAGGTGAGGTCACGTTAGGATGTGAGTTGCGTTGAGGTGGTGAGGTGGGGTGAGGTGTGGAGCTGAGTTGAGGAGGTGAGGTGGTGAGGTGAGGTGGTGTGAGTTCGCAAGGCGAGGTGGCGAACTAAGGTGGCGAACTGACGTGTTGAGGTGAGGTGGTGAGGTGAGGTGAGGTGAGGTGCTGATTTGAGGATGAGAGGTGAGGATGTGAGGTGAGGTTGTGAGGGGAGGATGTGACGTCAGGTGAGGATGTGAGGTGAGGTGAGGTGAGGTGAGTTGAGGTGAGGTGAGGTGAGGTGAGGTGACGTGAGTTGAGGTGAGGAGAGGTGAGGTGAGGTTAGGTTGTGAGCGGAGGATGATATGCTATGCTATGCTATGCTATGCTCTGCTCCGCTCTGCTCTGATCTGGGCTGATCTCCTCTGCTCTGATCTGCTCTGCTATGCTCTGCTATGCTATGCTATGCTATGCTATGCTATGCTATCCTATGCTATGCTATGTCATGTCAAGTAAGTTGTTGAGTGAGTGCGTGAGTGCGTGAGTTCGTGAGTGCGCGAGTGCATGACTTCGTGAGTGCGTGAGTTCGTGCGTGCGTGCGTGCGCGTGTGCGTGCGTGTGCGTCCGTGCGATGGAACTGACGTATCTCTCTCTTCCCACTAAATCACCATAAGCACGTTGTTGTAAATGGTTTGCGCCGCAGGCGCATGAGCCCTGAGGCTCCTGGTATCCTAAGCACTGCGTCTGGCAGCTAGTACCCTGCACCGCACGGACGTGGGCGAAAGCGCCGCCCGCACGGCTACGCACGGCTCACATCATCATCATTGACAGCGTTGACTTCCAAGGAAAACTAAACTGAAACAAATAGTTACAACGTATCAAACACTAATTAGGTGTAATCAATGTGGATGTTACTCTAATAGGCTATGAATCAGGTCAGTTGGAGGCTGTCAGTAGTGTATCAATGTGTACAGATTCGTGGCCTATTTTTCGGGCATGGGCAGTGACAGCACTCTATGTCGGTGTTGTCCGTTTTTCGGCAGCTGGAGGGTGACCAAAACGGCATGCGTGACCCGATGAATGGGCTTATAATTGCTTTTCGATACCCTTCGAGGGTACATGCAACCATCTTGACACCCTAGATTAGATTCAAAGTTGAGTTAGAACATGCAAGGATATTCAAAAGTTGAGGACATTGCTCTGAAAGTAATTCTTCAATGCTCACTACATAGCCGGTACGATAGCACTCGACAATTTTATTGGCCAGCAAATTCTGCAAACATGGTCTGAACCGTGAAGCAACCGTACCTTCACCAACATACGAAGAAGACAAGTTCACGTTAAATCCCAGTTCAAGGCGAATCATTGAGCGATAATCGGCGAATTCGCTGTGCAAATTTCCAGCGGAAAAAATCATCGAAGTGTGACTGATACCCACCAAAATCCAAAAATAGTACCACCACTGTAACGATCTTCTTCTCTACATTCGATATGACGAGTTATTATTCTCGGATGGTCATTAGTGTACTCGATCAAGATTGATTGGGACTTCTTTTCCGCCAATTCGAGCATGAGATGCTCGTAGTCTTGTTCCCAGCTCGTCCGGGAGCTGGCGAATTTCGTCGTTTGCTCGGTAATATTCGTGCCTGCTAGTGTGTGCTGGGGAATCGGCTTTATCCGGGCGTTTCCAGAGTCGTTATATGTGTTTCGTAAACGCTCGTCAATCTCCGTCCGACTTAGGGGCGGCCATCTTGTATTTATCGTCGTCAAACGCAACAAACAATCGAGTCTTTCGCCAAAAATGGCCGCTTACGCGCTAATTTGCTTCACGTTATTTTGCAAAATATCTGCTCAGCGGGGCGAATATGGCGTTCGGTAGTCGCAGAAGTCAAGTTCAAGCCTACGCCAATCGAAATATATAGGGAATTAGTACGGTCGGAGCTGGAGATGTTGGTTAATGAGAACTTCACGCAGAATGCCGGATCAAGTAATAGCAGGTCCGACTGTACTGGCTTGGGTGCTCGACCATCTGATCACATAAAAAAATAGATACTTATGTATGATTTTTATGAACACGACCATTTGTTATTGAAAAGGCGCAAAATATCTACTTTCAAAAGATGAATTTCAAGAATAGGTATTAGTGCGAAGCATCGGGTATGTTCGCTTCAGTTGGAGAATACTGGCATCACTGCGTTGTAGTCTCTAGAAGCATTGAAGAAGGCTGACATCCGGAAAACCAACTTCTAGTAGAATCACCTTATGTTCCTATGAAGGGCATGCTAGACACGTTGTCCGAACGCGTCTAAGATTGGTTTTATTTTTGTTGAAGAAAATAATAAGATATGATAATCTTTAGAGGGTAAGTTGCGCCGATAAGTGTATGTCGGGATAGGAATGCCTAGCACAGCACCGCACTTCACATCATACCACGCCACAGCCGAGTAGCGCATAGCCGAGTACGCGACATCACCAAACATCGCAGCAGCGCTCACTGGGTCGTAGGAGAGCATAGCGCAGCCTAGCAAAGCATACCACCGGACAGCACTGCATGGCCAGGGATGGCACATGAAAGCACATCCAATGACAGCATAGTACGCACACATGCTAATGGATGCACATCTGCACTTTCATCTGCACGTCCCTCGAGGGTTACTGGCCTGTCAATGTTTGGTTGTGTTGTTGGGTTAGCCTGAATCTCATCAAGTAACGCCGAGAAATGATTCCAAGTGTGAATGCAAACGCTTCTTAGCATGGACAACATGCAGGCACTATTTTCGCTGGTAAATCTCATCTGACATATGAGCCATTTCTGAGCAAATGAAGCCAACTGTAATGTTGTCAAGACACTTTTTTGTTTAATATTGTCTATATATCTATACTAATTATATTATAGGTGCTAAGCTCAGAAGGAGTCGACAAGACTGGAATCTACGTGCTGCTCGAATAAGCAGAGGGGTTATGTTCTACACTGGTCATGTAGCGTCCGCGAGTGCGTAATGAAACACATGAAAGGGTGTGAGTTGACCCCCTAAGACAAACATGCACACACGTGCACACATACACACACACCTGATCATGGTTGCACACATTCACTCTCCGCTTCACATAATTCTGAATGCATGTGCATGCAGACAGACACGTGTGCATGCACACACATGTGCATACACACATGTTCATGGATGCATGATTGAACATGATAAAATCCGTCTGAACCAATGCATGCAATAGTGCACACATGCATGATCACACATGTGCATACACATGCAAACATGTGACTACCCACAAGTGCATGCATCTCTTCTTGTACATGCACATGCATAGTTTCATACACATGCAAATATGTGGGCATAAAAGCATTCAAGCAACAGTACATGTACATGCACATGTGTATTTGTAGGTGCATAGATAAGTGCACACATTGATGAATATACATGTGTGTCCTGGCATGTGCATGCAAATAGGCACATGTGCGTATGCATGTGCAAGTACATGCATACGCAGATGTGGACAATTACTAGCATGCACACATGTGCATGCTGACATGAAAGCAGATATACAATAAGGTGGGGATGCAAATGTCTAAAGATAAACCAAGGTGTAGACATGTGTGCACACTTGTGTATACACATCTGCAGCGATGTGTGAGTACTAATCTTTGCACACACATGACTAAAAAAATATAACAGAATCGCGTCGATTATGTGTGCATTCACACATGTTTGAACGCACATGTATACACACATTCAGGCATTTGAGGACATGCATGTCTCTATTCTCAACTGTGTATACACATCGTTGGACATCCGTGTAAACACCTATGTGTGTACACGTGTCCCTACGAATGTCTTCTAAAATGAGATAACATGCCTGCACACTTGACTATGTTCGAAGAAATGACCATGCACCTTTGCAGATACATGCTTGCCCCCATCTGCTCAAATGCATCAACAAGTGTACAGACAGAAGCACACACAAACACATACACACACACACACACACACACACACACACACACACTCACACACAAACACACACACAAAAATACACACACACTCATCCTCACACACACACACACACACACACACCCACATAAACACGCACGCTGACGAAGACAAAAACAAAAACACATACACATACTGTCCCCACCAACAAAATGACATGTTGTTGGATACATGCATTTGTGTTGGGGTGACTTTAGAGTGTGGCCAGTCATAACAATTCTTGATTAATTCGTAAGGACATGTGTGAATCCCGGAGAGAGTCATGTCTGGCGACATGTTTTTCTAGTTTGTGAAATGGGTGTATATATTCTTCATCTAGATGGTGGTGATGGGAGTAGTGTGGGGGGTGGGGTTGGTGGTCTTGATGATAGTGGAGTATTTGCTGTTGTTGGCGGTGGTCTTGATGGTGGTTGATTTGGTGATGGTGTGGATGGTGTTGGTGGATTAGGTGGTGTTGTATTTTCTATGGGTGTTGGTTATTGTATTTTTGATGTTTGTGTGGATATTGCCGATGTGATGGATGCCAGTGTCTCCATTTTCATGATTTGTGGGATGGTGGTGTTGTTATTCTTGAGGGTGGATGTGGAAGTGGAGTTGGTGGAGGTGAGCTTGGCGGGTTTATTGATGGTGTGGGTGGAGGGGGTGGTCAGTGTGTGGATTGGGATGTTGGTCGTGATAGTCGTGGAGGTGTTGTTGGAGTTGTTGTTGTTCGTGCTTGTGGTGGGGTGGTATTCGTTGTGGGGCACTCATGGCGTTGGTGGTGGTCGTGGTGGTGTTGAAGGTGATGGTGTTGTTGCACGTGGTCGTGGTCGTGGTCGTAGTGGTGGTGGTGGTGGTGAACTATGTGCGTGCGAGAATGGGTAAAGCGTGGAAAGAGAGGGCAGAGAACACTTAGGGCAGTATAACTTAAACCTGTGAGATGTTGTTAGTCAAGAACATCGAGTTGAGAGACGGATTAAGGCCTGAATAGGCAGGTGACATAGGTCATAATCGGAGAATATAGCCAGTCGCGATAGCAATATCAAGCAAGCATGCCGTGCCCACTTGACGTGAGTACGCATGTACTCACACACATGTTCGCACACACATCACCTTTGGTTACCAGTGATGTTGTAACATACATGCTGGTGTCTGTTGTTGGTCCACTGACACGGGCATACAAATACGAGGTTGGGCACATGTGAAAAGAGACCTGAGCGATGCCGACTACCTTTGATTATTAATCGTGATCAATTGTTCGCGGCAAGCACATGCTTGCTCGAATACCAGAACTTGGATGAATCATTGGCAGTATATCTGTGACAATATGCATACTTGTCTTCGGAATATATATTCAGTCTTACTCCACCTCAAAAATGATATGTAATGCTGTCTAGCAAAGTCTACTCGCGGCAGGATCGCCAAGCGCAGGCGAGTTCAAGCGTGATTGTAGATGTATCTCTCTGTGAATGACTGCCGCGCATTCGTAGGTATGATTGAATGAGTGCCAAACGGACGGAGAGACATTTTGTATGTTTGCCAGTAGCTGACTCTCTCGGTCTGTCTGTCTGTCGTTGAGTGTGTATCTCCATCCGTCCGTCGGTCCGTCGGTCCGTCCGTCCGTCCGTACCTCCGTCCGTCCATCCGTGCGTCCGGCCGTCCTTCCCTCCGTCTGTCCGTTCGTCCGTCTGTCGGTCCCTCCGTCGGTACTTGGGACCGGCCGTAGGTACGTCTGTCAGAACCTCCGTCCATCCATACGTCCCTAGCATCCTTCGTATGTCTCGACGTACGTCGGTCCGTCGGTCTGTGCGCACGACCGTTCGTGAGTCCGTCCGTGTGTCCGTCCCTCCGTCCGTCCGTCCGTCCGTCCGTCCGTCCGTCCTTCAGTCTGTCCGTCTGTCCCTCCGTCTGTCCCTCAGTCTGTTCCATGGAAGCGGCCGTAGGTACGTCTGTCAGAACGTCCGTCCGGGTAGGCGTGCCTAGTATTGTTAGTATGTCCCTACGTCCGTCCGTCCGTCGGTCCGTGTGCAAGACCGTTGCTGCGTCCGTCAGCGTGTGCGTCCGTCCGTCCTTCCGTCCGTCCGTCCATCCGTCCGTCCGTCCGTCCGTTCGTCCGTCCGTCCGTACGTCCGTCCCTCCGTCCGTCCGTCCGTCCTGTCATCCGTCAGTCGTTCCATCCTGACGTACGTACGTCCGTCCGTCCGTCTGTACGTATGTCTGTCTGTCCGTCCGTCCGTCCGTCCGTCCGTCTGTCCGTTCCGCGCTCCGTCCCAACGTGTGTCCTGCGGTTCTACCGTTCGTGAGTACGCCAGTCCGTCGTTCCTTCCCTCTGTCACTCCCTATGTAAGGACATGCTAACGTCTCTGCTTCCGGTCTTGCGTACGTCCGTGCGTGCGTAGCGCGTTGTTTCTCTGTTTGTCTGTCTCTGTGAGTGTGTCACGCACTCACTCACGCAAAAGCTCTCTCTCTCTATCTCCCTACATCTGTCTATTTATCTATCTCTATGTTTGTTCACCTAGCTTGGTGGCGCTGTAGGGGCCTCTCTCAGGTTCGCGCGGCCTCTATCCTTCTATCTCTCTCTCTATCTGTGTCAGTCTCTGACTGTCTGTCTCTCTGTCTCTGTCTCTCCATCTCTGTCTCTGTCTCTCTCTCTCTCTCTCCCTCTCTCTCTCTCTCTATCTCTCTCTCTCTCTCTCTCTCTCTCTCTCTCTCTCTCTCTCTCTCTCTCTCTCTCTCTC
>JAUOBU010456533.1:0-11081 GCA_032360585.1 Nereis procera | reverse complement strand
GCCTGTCTCCATCTGTGGGAATATTGTCGACAGCCTAGCAGCCTAAAGCATCACCAACCGGATGAATTGCGAGCATGATCACCTGCACAGGATCTCCAACAACCCCAACCACCATGCTAGTTAACTTTCTCACCACTACAATCCCAAATCACCTCTTGATATTGTGTCGTTGTAGTCAAATTGAAAGGCTCCTAATGGTTCGATTTGGGTAGGTGAGAAGTGAGAAAAGGCCATGTGGCTATTTCATCACTAGCGTGAGCTGTGAATTGATGAAATAGCCACATGGATGGAAATTGATGTGGTAGTGAAAGGGGTAACCAGCAGCACCCAGCAGCTCTTAGGTATGCCTACATGTAAGAAACTGGCGGTGTAGCTCGAATGTCTGTTCACCGAAGCCAAACGAGCGACTTACTGGGTCTTCGTCTATGCGCACAACGGAGTACTGGCAGCCTACGTGAACTTTCCAGAACGAAAACATTTCACTAATCGTAGCCACTCTTAATGAGAGCAGTTTGATCACGGTCGAAACAGGCAGATATTACTGCAGGTACTTACATGCAAGGGCGTGCCTATTTGTTTATTAAACCTGTAGGGGTAAAGCGCATGATTTATCATGAGCGAAGATAAAGGAAATCGATGGATGACACGAGAATGATTATTTTTCGTGCTAGAGGCTGGAGCTGTGAATTTACGGAACCGTCTCAATAACCAGATCCTTCGAGGAAAAAACAGTGTTCGGTTCACTGCGCTCCAGGCGTTTGTGCGATATCCGGGTAGTTTATTCAGCCCCCGTCGGCGCCCCCCCCCCCCCCCATCGAAGATTGTCCCTTCGGTCATATACCTGCTGCTAAAACGGCCATTCTGCCCCTCCCCTCCCCTCCACCAGCAAGCTTCTACCCCTCAATCCATATATCGATCCTTCCACCACTTCATCAGTTTGGAAACATGTAGCTATTCTATCAATTCACAGCTCATGCAATAATGTTTTTACTAACATAATCACCTATGACTGGGTAATATCGAATACAGTCATCACGTGCAAAAAGTCCGTTAGGGGCCGGTGGCAAAATGGGTATACAGTCAAACCTGCTATGATGTGATCCTGCATTCAGTGTGAACTTGTCAATAACGAAGGTCTCCAGGTCCGCCGGTTGTATTTTCCTCTATATTTGTCCTGTATTAAGCGTGAACTTGCTTGATGTGAATAGCGAAAGCCATATTTGGTCCTGTGACCAGATATTTCCCTGTATAAAGTGAACGTAATCTGTGCGGAAACAGCAATTTTTCGCGATTTAGGTGATTGTCTCTTTACAATCCCACTAGATACAAGTGAAATGGCTGACCCGAACTTGCACGGAGATTAAGGATCATGTCTGAATCGAATCGGATGATCATAATACGAATGCGAAACACCCGGATACAGCCGATTCGTGAGCCGACCTGAACTGGCACGAAGATTACCAAACATGCCCAAATCCTATCTGACAACTATCGTGTTCGTTCCTCTTCGCGTCGAACAGAAATAGCCGAACATCGCCAAATCATAATTTTTGCGCCTCCTCGAAACATCATCACCAACTAAAATGGCATATTCAAAGTCATGATCAGTCCCCATCCGACTACAACATCGACCATAATAAAGCAATATATCGAAAGTAGAAAAGACGATCGTTCCATATCTGGCAATATTTTTCGCGTATATATTAACATGAAAGTTGCAATTTAATGATAAGTGGCTCTGGGATGTTTGACCGTCTTCGGGTCGAGACAGAAATAGGTGAACATTCCCAAATCATGGCGAACTTGTATTAAGCATGAACTTGTATCAAGCATGAATTTTTTCAGGTCCCATGGGTTCATGCTGAATACAAGTTTGACTGTACTAACAGCATGTGGTATACAGCACGTATGTATGTATATATGAACGCATGCCTATTACTCAATAATAAACTATATGTTATGTTATTTACATAAAACATTACTCAATGCAAAAGATGCTTTGAGCAGAAAATCACCAGCATGACTATTCTTATAGGAGATGATACCAAGACATAACCAGTTCAGACTTTCATACTGATGACTGCATAATTGTGACATGAACATTTTCATATCATTTTCACGTTATGTTTTACATCAACTTAGTTGCTGCATGAAGAGCAATGTGTACTACTGCTGGTACCATTGATTCTCAATAGCAGTTCTCAGCTGATTTAGGGTATTTGTTGTCCGGATTTCAGCCATAAGTGCATCCCATGAAAGCGGGGCACTATATCCAAATGCCCGGTGACCTAATTGAGTATGCATTCTGAGGACCTGAAGCATCCTCAATACATTATTTCTAGTTATGTACTTCACGCTTGTCGTAGGATTAAAAACTCACAGAATGGAGGTGGTGCATTTTTGTGAGGGTATTTCAAAGACCTCCACGTTGCGAGCGTGTCCAATTCCAGAGATTCATGCATTTCATACACAGATGCTCCCAGGCCAGCCAAGAGCACAATCCTACATACATCTTTCTTCAATTTCAGTAGTCAATCAGTTCACACTTGAGAGGCATCAGAATATACAGAATCACAATATCCGAGAACAGATAGAATTAGTCTTTTGTATAAAAATGCGTGGTACTCTGGTCAATGAGCCATCGCTCTCTAGCAATAACACCTAGCTTATATATTGCCTTATCATGGATGTATCATATGCGGTCATCGATTATCTGATCCTCATGAATTACTAAACCTAAGTATTACAAGATAGAGACGCTCTCTAACAATTCGCCATGCATCACAACTTCAAACTTACCAACTCTTGATGGGCGCTGAGGTGATCCCACCAGCATAATCTTTGTATTTGTGATACATTGAAATGTGTTATGTTTTCCAAATGCACATAAACAAGGTTCAAAATAATTGTGGAAACGCTATGTTGAGATTGTGCGTCAATTCGTCACATTTAATAAATTTCGTCATACAACTGCGAGATTGCGGAGGTGTTGAATGCGGTGTGAAGACAGACTAGTCCCACACTATGTATAGCATCTAGCACAGGTCAAATCCATTGGCATGCTGCTGTGGTGGGTGGCACTTTTCTTTGTTCTGGTACATGTATGCAATGGTACTGTGATTGAAAAGATCAAGATCCCCGTCAGGAGCTCTATAGACAGCACATAAAAACCATGGCCAGGAGTATGAAAGCTTTATTTTGTATCCATAAAATTTCTATGAAGAGTGTGCATTCAGTCCTTGTTTCTAGGCTAAATACATCCAAGTTATCTGTCCAATATATCATATATCATTGTGGATAATGCGGGTTCATGGGCAAATATCTGTGGCAGCGATGATGCCGACATTACTCAACCGCCATCGAAGCCGTTGGCTCTACGCAGCGGCTGCTCTACCGGTGGTAGCAAACAGACCGTGACCGGACCCATCGGGGCGAAAGATAGCAACGACCCAACCCGTAACAATAACGCTACTGCCAGCTCGTCATGCACCGCCGACTCTCCTGTAAACACAACTCAGCTGATATGTGACCTGAGGTCTGAGCTAAGGGAGTTCATGTCAGAATACGCAATTAAACAAGATCTCGCCCTATCAAAGCTTGCTGATTTAGTTCGTACACACGAGGAGAAGTTGTCAATTATTGATGACGACATTGACGGCCGCATTGACTATAGGATGAGAACGATCGAGCAAGATTTGCTAACCTCACTCGACTCCAAAATTGAAGCGATAATCAAAGAAAGAGTTGAAGCCGAAGTTAAAACCGCACTTGAAAAACACCTTGATAGTGACCTTATAACCAAAGTAGGTGAGACCAAACAAGTCGACCTTCTTGAGAGCCGCCTTGAACACGCCGAGAGAATCGACAGACTAAATGTTCTGTTAATAGATGGCCTCACTTTTGATAACACAAAATCGCTCACAGATAATATTATCGAAACCCTCAACACAACGCTCGGTATCACAGTGTTTGCCAGCGATTTCCTTCAATGTCACCGTTTTGGACCTATCGGCAACGACGGACTGCCAAAATCGGTTAGAATTCGACTCCGCAATGTCCAACTCAAAAAAAGTCTCATGAAGCGCAAGGGTGCTTTGCGCAACACAAACATCTTCTTTCGTGAGCATCTCACGAATACGCAAAACACTATTTTCTATCAGGGTAGACTTGCTAGGAAAAATAAACTACTCTGGAATGTTTGGACCTCTGATGGTCTTGTCTACGGAACTGAAACTGAAGGTGGCGAATCATACCAACTAACGGACTATCAAAAACTTGTTGATGCAAACATTGAGGCCCACAGCCGTGGTGGTCATAAACCGAATCCGAAACCTAGAGCGACTCCTGATACCAACCAAACGCGCAGCGCCACCCCTCGGCAACAAATGCAAATGGAAGATATCTTCGAAAGAAGGGCCCGTTCAAATAATGCCAGCATCAAACCAAAATTAGCACCTAAGGACCAAGCACTGACAGATCCCATCGGCGAAAACAATCAACCTAGCCCAGTACATACGCCGAACACAAACACACCAAAGACAAAAACGGCATCCTCCGCTACATGTTCTAGCATCAAAGAGTGACTTATATTACTTGCAAATCAAAGTACAGATATTACCGTCGAGAGCGTTATGAAAGAGCTTGACCAACTTCGAACTCAGCCGCAACCGCATAACGAGAGAACTTTTGGTTCAGCAAAATCGAACAGCATCGTACAGACAGCGCGAAATGAGACCTTCTGACCGCCGCACACTAAAAACACTGACTCCTGGGAGTAGGCGACTGTGTGCAACGAGGAGAGAACGTTATGCTGAAACGCAAGAGAGTTACCTATCCATCCTCGGTACTTGCTGTTATTTACATATTTATCACCATAATTACTTGAGATTGTATGTACTCTGTGGGGAATACTATATATGTGCCGACATGTGGAAAAAATCTTTTCTGCCCAGACAGACTCACCTGCCGAACCGTATCCATTGCTGCACACCTATTCCTTTGCAAGGCGTTCAGTTCATCCTATGGATCGACTGACCATTGCCTTTCAATCTTGTGAATAATATGCATGCATGGTTTCATTTACAGTAAGCATAGTTCTAGTACTAGGGAGGTAGTACAGTGAGCCCCTCGGGCAAACTATCGCCATCTACCCTATATAAGTAGATATTATAGCGGAGGAACCGAGCAATCCCTCACGATATTCGATCTCATTGACCTGTCATCCATTGATACCTGTTATTCGAGACATGCCCCCCACATGGTTTCATACATTTCTGAACCTTTGTTTTAGGAGGATGCATTGTTGGACCGGTTGGTAGCGCAGAGCCGGGTCATGGTACCCGAAAACTGTCCAATCCTAAACTTAAGGTACCGTATCTCGCCAAACACCATTCCGAAATGCCTATTAATTGGTGACTCACATGCATCAAGGTGGCTGGACTATATAGTAAGTCCGATGTGCCCTGAGGAAATCAAACTGGTCACCAAACGTGTTGGTAAACTGGCTGTAGGTTGGGCCAAATGGTCAGATCTAATGGAAAAGATGCAAGGATTGGCATTGACGCCCAAGAAAAGGCACCTTGGTAACCAATGGTTAAAGATGTGTCTCTCGGATTTCAATCCGAAGTATATTGTCATCATTCTAGGGAGTAACGATGTGGATAGGTGTAACTCCAAATTAAGAAACATATGGCGTTCCAGTAAAGGATATACAGGCGAATATCACAGGCAGGCTAATATCCTCATCAGAAATGCTTTCGATAACATCATCAATTATATGTCGGCACTAATGAATATGCTGCGCACGAAATTCCCAGATGCCATAATATATTATGTCACGATATTACCTAGGGCTTGGTGGCTATGGCACTCTCACCGCCTGGCTTCTATGTTAGACGCTCACATGTCAAGAAAGCATACAGTCAAGCTACTCAAGATGTATAATCTATTTAGGAAAAGGCACAGAGCATGTTTGTTAAATAATAAGAAAGATCTTCTACTTCCAGGGATGCTGGACACCGGTGGGGTCCATCTCAATAGCATTGGATACCACGTGCTGACGAGAGATACATTTGGATCCATCCTATATAATCACTATAAGTAAGTTCCACGTGCATATATAGCCATAAACAGGCATAGACCGATATGGCCAGAGTACAAGTCCTCGACACATTAGAGTAATAGTCTTGTAAGGAAAACAGCACAGTTAATCCTTTGGATGTACTGTCAGTCTGTTTTCCTTTCTCGAGTCTGCTGTAGGCATAAAGCCCTCAACATTCATTGCCCTGTGTTTATTTCTTGACGCACCCTAGCTCGCCTATCATCAACTACTTGAAAAAACAGGTAGTCGCACCCAACACCTGTATTCTCTAATATTTATATCTATTGTAATGTATTTTGAAATGACTGCCACATTGCAGTCTGTGATTTTCATATTACTATATCTCCACTGTTTAAGATCCCACCATCGCATGCATAAAAGCACTACCATACAATGACGTATAATGCTTCAGAGTGTACTTATGACTTACAACCCGAGCCGTAATTTCAACCTCTGAGTTTGAATGTATACCACTGTTCCTGTACAAGAAGTATAGCAGATTTTAACGTGCAGTCTAAGATCTCACGGACTTATGGTCTATTTGTATATCTTTCTAAAGTCACCCGCAGACGGCAAATCATCAAACAGTTTGTTTTCTAGCACTCAACATACCATTCCAAGTCTCCAGTGGTTCAGAATATACCAGCATGGGGACACCCATCAACCTGTTGCATATGCGCTAGCTGATCTCATTGTAAATTGTATGAATTACAATGCATTGCACCTGAAATGACTGCTGTGAGTTGCATATTACTGAAGCCTCATTGTTTCAGGACCTACCAGTGTATGTTTTCAGATCCCACCATCGCATGCATGAATGCAATACCATACAATAACGTTTTGTGCTTCCGAGTATACTTATGACTTATAACCCGAGCCGTAATTTCTGCCTCTTAGATTGAATGTATACCGCTGCTCCTGTACAAGAAGTATAGCAGATCTTAATGTGCAGTCTAAGATCTCACGGACTTATGGTCTATTTGTATTCCTTTCCAAAGTCACCCGCAGACGGAAAATCATCAAACGGTTTGTTTTTTAACACTCAACATACTATTCTAAGTCTCCAGTGCTATAGCATATACCAGCAAGGGGACACCCATCAACCTGTTGCATATGCGCTAGCTGATCTCAATGGAAATTGTATGAATTACAATGCAGTGCACCTGAAATGACTGCTACATAGCAGCCTGTGATTTTCATATTACTAAAGTTTCATTGTTTCAGGACCTACCAGTGTATGTACCAGTAGCACAACACAATGACATATACAATCACCCATAGCCACTAACACTGAAATACAGATTGTATATGTGTCACTAGTACCTTGTCGAAATGATGATAACGTTATCATCTGTGATTTTCATAAAACTAATGGAGGATGAGTATACCTGTACTACTCTATTGGGTAACCTTACCACAACCCCTAAATAAACCCAGCTCCCCACGGGTTTCCTTCCACGACTATGACCTCATCACAATCATCCAACCTACTTTGTGGAGTAAACTATACACAGAGTTTACAGCTGCCTCTGCAACCTTATCCGTATTGTATCCCATCAGACATAATAACCTGCCTAGGCGCTAAAGCAAGACCCAAAAGTCAAAAATTAATAGTACGACATGCACCTCAGCTCATGATATCTGTGCTTAGACTTCCTTTGTTTTTCCCCTCGCCTGTCATAAACCAATATGTGATTGATAGTAGGCTAAAGGTCTTGGCCCATGAACATACCAATTGGGACAATACCCCATGGATAAACACCCACCTACCATACCCATTCTTATGTGTAGCTAATGCCAAACAAATTACCACAACGTACGCCTACCGTACGCTGAAGCATAACATGTGGGAATCTAGCCATCCCAATGGAGAATAACGGATGTACGCAGAAGTTGAAAAACCTGAAAGGTATTTCCGTCTGTGCACTAAATATTAGGAGCCTACTCAAGCACAAAGCTGATCTAGAGATACTAATGGTCAGAGCGAATATCGATGTCATCATCTTGGTTGAGACCTTCCTAGACCCCCATGTCCCAGATGGAGAGCTAGAAATCCCCAACTATACCCTACTCCGTGGAGATCGAACAGCTGACTCTGGCAAAACATGTGGTGGAGGCATACTGATCTATCATCGAGACAGCTATAAGATAGACATGATAAGCCATAAATGCACTCCAGATGTTGAAACACTTTGGGCAAAATTATCTCTGCCAAACACCAGAGACACCTATATCTGTGGCATCTATAAACCCCCAGATGGGAATACTGCTAGTGCACTCTCTATCTTGCAAACTGAGATTGATGATATTATGAGTAACAACTTGCCGGATATTATAATCCTTGGTGATACCAATATAGATACATTGAAAAGTAGAGACCTAATCAGCAGAAACTATACTAGATTCTGTAATATGATGAATCTTACACAACTTAACTCTGGCCCCACCCGTGTAACAAGTACCTCCTCCACTCAAATTGATCATATACTCGTAAATAGACCAGAAATGTACTATCAATCAGGGAGTGCAGATCCCGGGCTTACTGATCACTATCTAGTATTCACAGCAAGGAAAAAAGCTAAAAACAAGAAACCGATCAAGTATATTCGCGGAAGAAGCTATCGCCACTACACTGCCCAAAGGATGTCCGAACTGGTTTCACTTATCGACTGGAGAGAGCTATATGCAAGTGACAATAGTGACGTAGCCGCAAGACTTTTTACTGACACATTTACTGAAACCATTGATAAGGTAGCACCTTTTAGGAAAATAAAATGTAATGCCAAAAATGCTGAGTGGGTTTCCAACGAATATCTGGGGTATTTGGATAATCGTGACCACATTAGCAACCAATGTAAGAAAAATCCCTCCGAAGAGAACCTAGAGAGACGTAACGAAGCATACCTAATAACAAATAGGCTAAAGAAGCATCTACAAAAAAATTTCTTCGAAGATGCGCTAAATGCATGTGGGAATAACATCTCAGCCAGATGGAAATTGCTGAATAGATACTGGCCATTTGCAACAAAGAAAACAAGCATTAAATCCGTACTTGGAGCTACTACACCTCTTGAAATGGCTACATATTTGAATCAACATTTCACTAGCGTCGCAGAAAAATTACAAGGTGAGCTAAGATGCGTAAATGACTATATTCCACCATTTGAGATGATTGAGGAACGATTTCAGTTTACTCCCATAATAACTAGAATTGTGGCAGATGCAATTCGCAATGTGAAATCATCCAAGTCATGTGGTGTGTACGGCCTTACCGCCCAAATGCTGAAGGACAGTGGGGTTGCAATTCATGCACCACTAGCTTTTATTTTTAATTTAAGCATTGCTACCTCCAATTTCCCAAATTGCTGGAAACAGGGAAAAGTTACTCCCCTATATAAAGTCGATGACCCAGACAAGCCCACAAATTATCGTCCTATTATGGTGCTCCCAGTCCTTAGCAAGTTACTCGAAAGAATTATACATGACCAAACGTCAAAATACTTTCAAGACAACAACGTACTAAGCAACAGCCAATTTGGGTTCAGGAAGGGTTACTCCACGGGTTCGTGTCTTGCAGATTTCACACGAAATCTGACAAATAATAACGGTCAACCCTGTGGAGTGCTCTTCCTGGACCTAAAAAAAAGCTTTCGATACTGTCGATCATTCTATCCTACTAAAAAAACTGAAGTACTATGGACTGAAGGGACAAGCAGTCTCGTGGTTCAGTAGTTACCTGACTGGAAGATCACAAATAACAATTGTCGATGGAGTATCATCACCACCTCTACCAATTAACCATGGGGTACCACAGGGATCGATACTCAGCCCACTATTATTTATAATCTTCATCAACGATCTACCCAAACATACAGATGCAACAACACATCTCTATGCTGATGATACGGCCATCACAGTGCCAGAAAGTAATCCACTATATTTACAGAGAAGACTGACTGAAGAATTAAATAAAGTAAGTAACTGGATGAATGCTAATAGGTTAAGCCTGAACTATAAGAAAACGAAAGTGATGCTCTTTGGAACGAATCAATCTCTGAAACGGATCAACAATATATACATACACTGTAATGGTCACACTATCGACATAGAGAACACTTTCAAATACCTTGGGATCAAACTGGATGGAAACTTGAACTATAGTGAACATGTACATTATATCAAATCCAAAGTATTTGGGAAACTTCGGGCCCTTAACAGAGCAAGAAACATCATCAATCAATCAATAGCATTAACTTTTTACACTACCATGATCAGACCGGTGATAGAATACTGTGACTTTATCTATGGAGGGCTGAGCCTCAAAGACGCCAATGACTTACAGGTTCTACAAAATAGGGCTTTAAGAACAATACTCAGAGCCGATAGTAGAACACCAACTAAAACACTGCACTCCGCACTAGACATTGACAGATTACGAGTACGTAGAAGAACCCACACGGTTCACCAAGTCTATAAATATATAAATGGTGACGATAGCAGTTCAAATACTACTATGTTCAAGCAACTTGACTGCAATGTACCCCAGAAAACACGTGCAAGAATGAGAGGAGATCTGTATGTACCTAGAGTCAAATTAAAAGCGAGCAGATGTGCTTTTCATTACAGAGGGGTGGTAGACTGGAATGCTTTACCCCAAGAAATTAAGGAAGCAAAGTCCCTACAACAATTCAAATGTATACTTGCTACCAAAAACCCATTTAGGCAATAGAGGTTCAAAACTGAAAGTCGCCTCCGATCCCCCATAACGAGTTAAATAGTCTATCTCTTACTTTGTGAAACTTGTACTCGGCTGCACTGAAAATGTGCCTTTGAGTGGAAGTGCAGCCGAGTATAAACAAACAAACAAACAAACAAACAAACAAACCAGGCTTGTTAGTGACTAAGGTTACTCTTAAATAAGTTGGCATTGTATCGCAAGTGTAGGGTATGTCTTATTGTAAAATTGGCTGGAGGTTAACAG
>JAUOBU010455422.1:0-11086 GCA_032360585.1 Nereis procera | reverse complement strand
TTTGACTGGGCTATAGGCCTGGTGCTTAGTGAAATTGAGCACCAGGTCTGTACGTCTACCCACACCCCTGTACGGGCCTGGTGCTCATCAGAGATGAGCACCAGGTCTATACTGTCTGGCAGGAGATGTGTTGTGGAGTCATATCTGTATACTTACAGGGTGGGATGAATGGACATCCTTGGAGTGGATGTGCGGATGCAGGAACTCGAATGTCCGCACAATCCACTCCTCTCTCTCCATCAGACACTTCTTCACCTGGCCACTACACATGTCTATCAACTTCCCATAGTGGGTCCGCATGTTCTGGACCCACTCCAAGGCATGATGAGCTACAACAGAAAAGCAGAACATATCTTCTGCTGACAACCAGAAAGTGCTATCTGACCATTTTATCAAAAATGAGATTTTGACAGAAAATGATTCATACAACCAACCTGCATTTTGTCTATGAATACCAGACTTGTATCCCAATTATTTCTGTTGCTATGGTAATGATTCCAAAAGGAGCTATCTCAATAGTCAGTATTCTTTGGACAACCAGAAGGTGCTATCTCTGCTTTTGGACAACCAGAAGGTGCTATCTCATCACCACCGTTTATGAGGTTTTTGACACTGTTGACTAAACCTGGTTTAGTCAGAGTTTTCCTGGTTTACCATCTAGTATCTAGTATTACAACTATTCTTCATGAAATACGCAGGCTTTTGAGAGTTGTATCTGGTTGCCATGGTAACCAGGGTCAAGCAAGATGGCAGTCGATTTGGACCACTAGTCTTGATGATGAATGCCTGCAAACTGATACAAATTAGCATGTGATATATCAAAACTTTTAATCTGCATTGAACATGTAAGATGATGCAGATAGCTCCATCCCTCCCCTGACCTTGGGAAGATGATGAGGTGACCTTGAGGGGACCAGGAGGTGACCTTGAATTTACTTACATCAGTGTGTGCATGCGTGGGTGTGTGAGTGCATGGCATTGCTATAGATTTTTTGCACCAAGACAGGTCAACTGTTTGGATAAATTGAACAGATAAAGGATGATCAGGCTTGAACATCATGTAATATGCAGGCCTACAAAAGTTGTATCTGGTTGCCATGGTAACAGAGGTTAGGCAAAATGGAGTTGATTTGGACCACTAGCATTGATGATAAATGCCTGCAAACTGATACAAAATAGTATGTGATATATCAAAATTTCTTTGAATCTGTATCGAACATGTAAGATGATGCAGATAGTTTCCACCTTCTCATAACCTCGAGGTGACCTTGAGGTGACCCTGAGGTGACCTTGAATTTAAACATATATCAGTGTGTACATGTGTGGGTGTGTGGGTGCATGCAATTGATATAGACCTAGGAAGGAGGTGAAATGTTTGGATACATTGAACTGATGAAGGATGATCAACCGTGAACATCATGAATTGAGAGGAGCATCACTCATTACCTATATGTTACATGACCTTGAGGTTAAATATTAATTATTGGCAAATAAATTCTTCCTCAGACAGATTCCTATACATCAGTTTGATCCAATAGTAGGTGATCTAGATGAGATCTATCACCTGCCGTATGAGGGTATATTGCAAAACCAAGAATGTGATATGGATATATACATAGATGTGGGCACATTTTAAGATGACCTTGAAATGACCTTGGCATGAGACAAAGGTCATACAAATGACTTCAGAATGATGGGCAAGCGTTGGTCTCATATATGTGATGGAAGATGAACTGTCATTAAAAAAGATGAAATTCAGCAATTTTTGAAGGCTGGGGGTGGGTTTCAACCATAGAATTCATGTTTGGGCAAGTGGCTTGCCATAGCATGATAGCTGGTGCTTAGCAGCAGACATTTCACCTCACAAGAACCAGTTTTGCCAAAGGTAAGTCCAAAATGATTATATATTGCCTTTTGCAATTATCAAACACTTGTGCATGTATTCTCATTGCTAGCCATAGACTTCATATGTTAGCATTTTACAAAGGATAAAGCGCATAAAAATATGTCATTTGATCTTTGAAATGACATTCACTTTTTGTTTACAATTTGATATGGCATGTATGGCAAGCCAAATGTGTGTCAAAATGTATGTGAATCGAGTGAAAATTTGCTCAAAGGTTTAGACATCTTCTCAGAGTCACCACTTAGAGTAGAATACCCAAGTGTCACTCCCATTCCATATATTCACCAACAGATGTTCAGCAGTAACTTAGAAATTCTACAAAGGGTCAAGGTCAAGTCCAAGGTCAAGGTCTTTATCCTCCAGTACTAGTCTTGGTTCAGGTAGATGATGTGGCCATTACATGAATGAGTGACTACTTCATTATGGAATAGCTCAACATCTTTTCTGTGCCATATTTAATGATCAATCAATGCTTGGCAATATCTATGAATGTCATCAAAGGGTCAAGGTAGAGGTCAATGTCAAGGTCAGTGGCCCAAGTAGCAGTCATGGTTCACCATATAAACTTGGATGCAATTCATAGATTACATAAATGAGTGACTGCTTCATTATGGAATAGCTCAACATCTTTTCTGTGCCATATATACTGATATGTCAATGCTTGGCAATATCTATGAATATCATCTAAGGGTCAAGGTAGAGGTCAATGTCAAGGTCAGTGGCTCTGGTAGCAGTCATGATTCACCATATAGACTTATGGAATTCATGAATGATTGAATCTGGCAGAATGGAGTCGCTCAGTATCACTGCTATTCCTTATTTCCATCAGCCAGTGTGCAGTGACTCTTGAAAATGTAATCACAGGGACAAGGTCACGGTCAGAATTATAATTTCCACTGACTTTCATTACTCTTGATTCAGCTCATTATATTGGCAATGCCAATATATTTGCCTTGGTCTGAGGATGACCTTGCAAAATGACCTGGTTTTTTTTTCTCAGATTACACTTCATAGTGCAAAAACTTATGATTGCTCGACTTCAGTACCTGGGATTGAAAACTTGCCCGAGGTGAGCCACACTTGCTCATGCAAGGTTTAATTACAATCTGCATCAAAATTCAAGGTCATTTGGGCCAACGAAAGTCAGGGCCTATTGGATAACATACAAACTTTGACCCCATGGTTTGCATGTTTCTGGTCTTTATGGCACAAAACTTGGCGCACATTTTTTCCTGCCAAGGGTCCATGGTTTTCCTGGATTGGGTTGACCTTGACCCAGTTTGAAGGTTGTGGAGGCCCAAAAAGTTTTTTTGACTGGAGAATTTAGATGAGATATTTTGTGATAGTTTGAGTAGAATTGCAGCCACCCAACTATAGCATTTTGCTAGCACCTCTATCCCATTTCATGCCAATTCTTGATAATATTTGGATATGTCTGTATTCATGTTTGACTGGCAGTCATGGTTATAGCACCGGGTATGGGACACCGGGCACCGGGCAGCCTTTCCCTGAGGGACACCGGGCACCGGGCAAGAAGCTCGGGGCACTGGGCACTGAGACTCCCAGGCCTAGGGGGCTTGAAAGCCTCGGTGGGGTGCTTCTTGGGGCCAGCAGAGGCGGCTTTGTTACGCTTGCTGGCCGACATCAGGGTGGAGGATGCAGGGACGTCCTCAGCCACCTCAGGCAACTCAGGTGCAGGCCCCTTCTCCAAAGGAGGTGTGGGTCTGGACCTGGCTCCCAGTGAGTTGTCGGTAGGCCTAGAGGCCTGACCGATATTGCCTGGGGATGGAGACTCGCCAGGGGGCAAGAAACCATCGCCTCGAGGGGCTGAACCCACCACCCTTGACTTTTTTTATTTTAGAGAGGGCCTAAATGAGGGACCCGATTCCGTGCTTGCTACGGACCTAGCTTTGGAACTGTAGGCTACTCTCTTAGATATATGACCTGCTGGGGCAGACATACAAGACTTGGCTCCTAAGGAACCTGATGATTTTGTCCTAGCCTGAGGGCTTTGCTCTGGACTAAGGGGAGTGGTGATTTCCCGATTTTACTGTCCTTTAAAGGAGAGATAATGATCTTAGAGGATCTATAGGCATAGGGCCTAGATTAATGGGTTCTCCTCCTGAGAAACAGGGTCCACTCCTTATCTGTCCAGTCAGAGTAGACAATATTTCCCTGGTCTATCCACCTCAGGGGGGACACAGGTACGACAGGCAGGACATAATTTATGTTTGTCCCAGGACTGGGAGAAATGTCCATATCCTGCTCTGGAACTCATTGTTGATGGACTAAAGCGACACGTGAAGTATACAAAATCAAAGGGGCAATGCCACCCGGACTAAATACTCGAAATATGGGCTAATTGGCCGTGCAAAAACTAATTTGAGGGCCCGACTCAATTTCTGCTTAAATTAGAATATGGTTGCACCCACAAGGCACACTAGGGCTGAGCAATGCACATGGGTTAATTAACTAGATCTCAACTAAGAGATTTCAAGACCAGATCCAAGTTGGAGTCACAATACAAGATCAGTTGCCACGCCAGGACATAACATCAACTTTATTTACAGATGCTGGCGAGGCAACTGACCGAACAATAAACACAATTGACTCAAAAACACAAATCCAAATCTCAACTAGAGATGACACAGGACAGGTCTTGGCACATGAAGAGGGCTAATTAGGTTCATTAATGCACATGACTACAAGTGCAACCGAGTTGTGTAAAAGATGCTGCAGTGAGCTGCTAATTGTTTCAAATGATGAAGCAAGGGCTGAGGACCTATTTCAAATCCCAAAATATTAGTCAGGGGCATTAATCAGGAGAATGTGCATTCCTCCTGTAAAAAGCAGGAGAGAATCAGCACCCGGCCCCCTTCAGGTTCTTATGGTTGATATGATATATCAGACCTAGAAGCTATGTCATGCTAAATCACCTCCAGCAGGAAGCCAATCTTGTGGGTGCATCACCATACCAATGTGATTCCCCTAGTTCCCCTTTAGGTAGCTGAAAGTTCACTAGCTATTTATCAGAAAGAATCAGTGCTCTCAACCTTCAGGCTGAGCAAAAGCTTTCCTGATTGAATCACAGCTCAGTGAGTTTGTCTTGGCCCCAGCAGCTTCCACAGCAGCAGTGCAACAGCCACACAACAACATCAATCAACACACAACTCTACTCTTCTATATTAATTCAGGCAATGTGATTTTCGTCAGAAATTTGAGTAGACACATCAACTGTCACACATTGTTAATCAATTTGTGTCTACTGAGTTAGTCTCAGTTGTTCTTTCTAGCTACGGTCTGGTTACATTATGACTGACATGGAAAATGACATCAATGTTGGTAAATCATCATCTGTATAGGGAATGTGTGAGATATCTCATATATCTGACAGAGTGTTACGAAGTTATATCACATAATGAGTAGTGTGGCTAATCCATGCTAGATAGCTTACCCGATCAACACAATGTGTCAAGGCCGTGTCAAGTACACTGTGTACCCAATAGAGTAGACAATCAGTTACAACATGTGTGTGACATTATAGGTGACAACCTTGCTGTATATAAGCAATGAGGTCGATAGGCCTCTTTTTTTGGTATGGTCTTGTAGTGTATTTCAAGGAGCACTGGAGAGTGCAATGTTGTCAAACGACAACTACGTGCTCCGCAGATCCATCAATATGTAACGATATCGAATCAAAGGTCAGACCAGAGGAGAATCAGTCGACCTGAATGTACTGTTGAGGACAAGTTGTGATGGAGATACATTGAGGGAGTCAAATGCAATAGTAACAGCTATTATGAAACACTTTAGAGGTGAGATACAAGTCGGAATATTATTATCATCATTATTATTATTAATATTGGTCTCATACTAAAATGAGAAACCATTAGATATCATTAGTAGTAGTATGTTTAGGTTATTCTGGAAAGGAAAGTTCTGATCTTTGTCATATTGATTTACGGATTTAATGAGTGTGCGTGAGTAAAACCAAACGTCATCACTTGATGAGCAATTAGCCGATTGGGATATATGACTACCTTCAAGGATTTGAGCATAATTGATGGTAATTTTACCATAAATCAACCCCAACCTAATTATACCATTTATACGTAAATAATATATATATATTACATATATATATATATACATCATATACAATATGATTATGCGAATTTTGGTGTTGTCTTGAGTTATTTGAATAAGTACTATGAACCCCTTGGACACAGATAACCCAAAGAATCAAACAATGAATAACCTTCTTGAAATCTTTGCATCATCAATTGAGGTGGGGAAATAATATTCAAGTGGTTTTCCCCCAACCACTTGTAAGCAACATTACAGAAATGTAATTTAGTAGTATTCCCCCAGCTACTTAAACATGATGAGATATTGAACTCTAACAACCTCTCACGTAAGATAGAGAAACCACTATATCCGCAGAGTGCATCTGAATTGGTTGTCCGCACCTGTGGTGTACTTTAGATCCTGGTGAGCCAAATAAAGGCTTTTAAGATAACACCTTCATCGTGGGATTCTATCCTATAATCGTGATGGACATAGACTGGCCCAACCTCCAACACGCAGCCACGCACCCATGTCCATTTCAGTCATCTCTTCTGCTCCTACCTGCTAAACATTATTAGTTCTCTGTGCGATTGCAAACACCATTCAAGTGCACTTAAGCGCACTGGAATTCAGGTTGTTGTCACAGTGAAGTCACAGCTTCGTGTTTATCTTCTTTCAGCTTGCAAATCTGGATCATGTTTCACGGACAGCTCTATGTCCGAACATGACGGTCCAACAGAGCTGTGAATACAAGAAGTGTGTGGTGGATTCCAGCTTATATGCACTGACTGGAGAGGGCCAGTGTGGCACCTGCGCTGGAATAGATTCCCTATATACACCACTATCTCGAGGTGAGTAGCTCACCAGGGCTTGTTCGATTGATTGACTCTGAATGTCAGATGCGTGTGGTGGATCCCTGCTTATGTGCCCTGACAGGGAAGGGACAGTGTGGCTCCTGGGCTGGAAGATGTGAGGGTATCTGACTGACGAGAGCATAGTTCTGGATGTATTGTTTAGATGAAGTGGAGCTCAGCGAGAATGCCGCTACGAGCACGCGCGTCACAATAGTCCAAATAATGCAGATTCAAACTTGAGTGTAGTTCTAGCGCTGTCTACTGGTTCATATACTCGCGACACTGGCACATTGCATCCAGCTTCTAATAGGCTTACAGTGTGCAAGTGCGGTCAAAGATTCATCTTGATTTGATGCATAAGAATTTTGAAGACTACTTCTCTTCCAAAATGTCTGTGCAGAGACATATGTCTCATATTTCTCAACATATGCTGGCTTCTAAAGATGATAAACTTCGTTTTGGCAATATTGAATGCGTTCTCATCAACTTGAAGCCATTCTAAAACAAGAGAGGGTGTTTTGACAACCTTTGGTGCGTAATATCCGTTCGTGCTCATGTTCGAGCGTTCATCTGTGCATACACATGCCCGAATGCATAAATATACATCCAAACCAAGTGTTCACACATTGAAATGTGTGGAAACTGCAACCAAGATGGCCGCGCCTGGTGCCAAACCTTATCTGCATCCCCTGCCACTGCATCCCCTATCGGGTTGCAAGGAATAAAATTGAATCTCATGCTACTGGCAGACAAACTGACCCTCCACGTTGAAAACACAAGATGTGTTCTTTCCAACTTTATATATCTTGGTATTTGTCTGGATGAAACGCTCAAGTCGACTGCTCTAACGCTCCATGGGGTTTAAACCTGTGGTACTTTGATTAGTGTAGTGTGTTGTATAATTGTGCCTCAGCTCCAGATATAAAATGGTAAACAGTTGTACCTCAGGCTTGAAGCCTTCGTGTTACAAGACCTCCGCTTTTCAATGCACAACAAGCCTCCTGCTCGTCAGGATACTGGAGCTGAGTAAATTTACACACTGACACTGTGAAAACAATTCTTTCTTCGAGGCTGATAATTAGTAAATCTATGATTATAAATGAATTCTGTTAGCTGTGATGAATATTTTGATATATATTTTGTTGAAATCGGACCACTAGACAATAATAATATGAGGATATTGGCAGTTTTTCAAGATGGCCACTGCCTGTATTCGAGTGAGCGCGTCATGTATATCCTCTCAAATGAATAACTCCACCCTATTTGATAGTCTAGTTAGGGTTCAGGAGTACTCGGTGAACGATCCCGCAGGTATTAGGATTCAATTGCAGGTACACTCACCATAAGATCATTCATTTGCACTAGTAGGCATGCCCATCATAGATATTTGAACAGAGCAAGGTTTTTGTTGGGTTTTTAGGTTTTACCCACTTTTGAGACAGTTTTTTAGATGTGGTGCTTGCCTGCTGAGCATAGGACACGCTGCAACATTCTCGGTTTCCTGTATACATTGTTCACGGATCCTGTATCAGCTGGGTTTGCACGGACTAGGTACAGAAGATTCAATTGACGGATTCTACCGGCAACTATACAAGATAGTAGATATTATTGTTCGTCCAAGGAGGGGGCGAATAATTGTGCCAGTTCTGATAGTTTTACAAGCATATTGCCGGGTCTATTGATATCATGTTGGAATGTTGCCAGATAAATAGATGCAGATCGACGATTGAGATAAAATGATTACCTGTAGAAGGTGCACAGCCATTGATAAAGATCTGTTACATATTGCTTGTTCGTCGCTGAATATGACATTTCGTGTTTTCTTGTGATCTAGTTGTGTTGTTTCAGGTGCGGCTGTAGACATGATGTCGGAGATGAACCAGCTGGCCGACATCTTCTTTGCACTGGCCAATGTGCTGAGTTTCGCGCGTGTCGCTCATCTACTTCCGGCCAATGAGCAGCTGGGTCCTTTGCTTGTTTCATTCGGCCGTATGCTGCATGATGCTGCTAGGTGGTTTGTTGTCTTCATTCTTGTGTTCCTTGCTTTCCTTTGTGGTCTTACAAGCCTCTACCGGGTGCATCAATGTGAGAACGAGCATTTCACCAAGTGAGTACTAACCTCAACCGACTGACTGGCTGACTGACTGACTGACTGACTTACTGATAGAGTGGATTGGATCAACTGATCGACAAATTGATTGATTGATTGATTGACATCTCTAGCCAGATTTATCAACTAATAGATTGATTGATTCCATTTGATTGATTGATCAACAGATTGATCGACTGATTGATTACATAAGTATTGCGCCATTAGGCACTATGTATTACTATTGGGTTAGATGTTAGATTATGGGGTGACATCTGGTGGGAATGACTGGTGTAAATTAATCTATCAGCATGAGATGTCTCTTGAGTGTATACTGCTGCCCTTGCCATCTCGCCAAGTCCCGTGCAACGTCGCATCCACTCCAACTTGTGTCGAAAATATGGAGATGGTCACTGCCAGTGGGTGTGTCAACAATGAGTGCATTGAATTGCTTAGACACTAGATGTCAGTGCAGTAATATATTTGCTAGATGGCATGATTAGCAACATTCTGTACTATGTTACGCCTTGTTGCGTGTTTCCCCATCTCATCTTGATATTTATTTGTTGATTGTCTACTTTTTGACATCTTCAGGCCAATTGGTTGATCGATTTTATTGATTGACTGCTTAATTTCGTCGTTACTACGGCCAGGAAATGACACCATTGAACATGTTGAGACTATATTGTGGATCTTTCAATTTATAGAATGTATTCCATTCAACATAGGTGAATGCAGCACGAAACAGAGATATGTTTACATTTGGTCATGGATATGCTACCTGAAGACCACAGGCAAACGTGGGCTTGGTTTGCGTTTCATTCGGCCTTCTTTGATGGATGAGCAGATCAATTTTTAATCTTCCAAATATATCACATTAACTGAAATATAGACATGATGCCTTCGAACGAAATTAAGTAAATTTCTAGCTGTAATATAGCTTCAGTATACGGCACTGAACAGAAGACGAATCAATAGCATACACAAATAAGCTTAAATGGCTGGAAACATGTTAGAAAGATGAAACGCCGTCTCATTTTATGGCATTTTTCATAATTGACACGATGGTATACTGTTTATGGCGCCATGAGGTGAACTCCTGGAAGCATACAACTTTTGTGACAGACAGGATTTCATCTGACTACTTGAGTCTACTTGACTCTAGATGAATCACTCGCGAAGATTCCCATTATTGTTCAGCCCGAGAACGGGGCAATCTATATAGCGCCGGTTCTGATGAATGAAGAAGCATTTCTCCAAGCCTATCAATATCCGAATTATAAGTTAGAATGTCACCAGATACAATCAGGCAGATTGGCGATTGAAAGTTATCATTGCCTGCTGAAGAACTATAGCATATGGGTCCATCTTCTCCTCCCATCATCGTGCAAGATCGAATTAGGATGCGGTAGCCATTTGGTGCACTATATAAAACAACAACCGAATTGGCTTGGCCACCTGGCGATGATTCTCAAACCTGTAATCTGCTATGTTTCCTCTAGATGGTGCACTACGCCAATATGTATAGCTGACAACTAAATGTTTGTCACTGAATGAAGCACTTCTGCAATGGTTTGGGGCAAATATTGATGCATTTGAATAAAGTTTTCGTGTATTTCTCGTTCTAGCTGCCCCTCATCATTCCGATCATTTATGCCATCTGTGGGAGTGTGTTCGTACTAGTGGCTGTTATTACGCGTCCCCGCCAGACGGCCATGGGCATGGTTATAGTTCTGGCGTCAGGGACGCCCATCTACCTCGTGTTCATCAGGAAGATCATTGACACCAGCAGATTCATATCACCTATCTCAAGTAAGGTCCTATTGCTGTATCCCATATCATCTATCTCAAGTAAGAAGGTCCTATTGTTGTATCTCATATCACCTATCTCAAGTAAGGTCCTATTGTAGTATCCCATATCACCTATTTCAAGTAAGGTCCTATCGTTGTATCCCATATCACCTATCTCAAGTAAGGTCCTATTGTCATATCCCATATCATCTATCTCAAGTAAGAAGGTCCTATTGTTGTATCTCATATCACCTATCTCAAGTAAGGTCCTATTGTTGTATCCTATATCACCTATCTCAAGTAAGGTCCTATTGTTGTATCCCATATCACCTATCTCAAGTAAGGTCCTATTGTCGTATCCCATATCACCTATCTCAA
>JAUOBU010454313.1:0-11095 GCA_032360585.1 Nereis procera | reverse complement strand
AATTCTTTATCTGAAAAAGAAATATACCTATCATGATGCTTGATAAAAAATTGGTTTGGTCGAAGTCATAAATAAATACAACATTGATGCTACTGCTGGTAATTGGAAACAGGGTTATTTGTGATATTGATGAATAAATTCAGTTTGTTATCAGGGTCTGGCAAAGCATCTCTGTACACAGATGGTAGAGCAAAGAAAGAAATGGCTTATACACTGGATATCGACTCCAATTCTGCAATATGAAAGTGCCTGGACCATTTCATCCAGTCAAGGTGGTAAACTCACCTGACACTTGATCAGGAGAATACAACGTTATTGGTACTGGACAAGTGCAGCAGAACTTCTGAATTATAATCTGGGAGTACAAAATATAACGATAGAATTAATATCTTACTCCGGATATCTTGGTGTATAGCTGGATGAGTGGCCATCTCTTGCCACAAATTGTGAATATGTCATCAACAAAGTGTGAAATATCTGAGAATACTGAGTAGGGTACAGTAGACTGGTATGCATGAAATTACATCATTAGGAAATGGTAACATATTACAAGACAGAGCTCTGATTTCTATATCCCGAGACAATCCTTGGGCTTATATCTAGGTCAGTCATGAACTGTTAAAGATCCAATCATCATGAATGAGCAGAACGGAACATTTTGGAGTATTTGTGCTGGAAGCTGTATTGTAAGAAGCCCCTGAAATGGTCTTTAACTTAGTTAGTCATGTACAACATCACCATGAACAACAAGCGAGAGCAGGTACGAAAAATAGACAGCATGTATCCATGACAAGGTCTATGGTTGCTGGAAAATGTATCTCAGAACAAAGATCAGTCATATGTAATGACCAAGATGAAACGTGTCTAACTATTATGCCCTCCAAAAAGATGTGAAAAACATCTTCAGTTTTAATAACGGTTCATCCATATTAAAAAATTGAGTGGGTTGATGTAATCTCCGTGAGAGGGCAGATTGGGCCTGGTGACCATCACTGTAGATTTGTAGATTGAATGTAAGATGTCTTTCAGTGAAGATATGTCTACCTGATTCAGAATGAACAATCAAAACAGGATCAAATATAATACATAATCCATCGAAGCAACAAACTCTTTTTTCGGCCCATTCTCTAGTCCCTTCACCTCATCACATCCTTCAACCTGCCACCCCTCTACCCAACGCTGACCTCACATGAAACATATCCCAATGTATTCCTGAATCCACAAGTTTACTTTCCCTCTTCCATGAAAGGGAACCTGTCTAGCTATCCATGATGTGTTTATTGTATTCAACATTGGTTTCATGCTGCAAAATGTGCATTTAAATCTGCTGATGCAATTACCGTATGGTCTTCTAGATACTCTACATACATTTACTTGACAGCATATATTGACAGCATCATCAGTACATTTATGATAGCATTTATCAGAGGCTAGTTTCGAGGTATGTTCTTGATCTACTCTTACTGGATCTTATATGCTTGGACTTCTTTTATGTTTCCCAATACAATTACTGAAGAATTCAAATGTGTAGAGTAATTCCTAAGGTATGATTATGTATTCAAAAGATGATATGAGTTTTAGCATACTTTTGGGGATGACTTTAGGAATGGAAAAATGTATATTTCATTTCTGTTCTAATTTGTGGTGGGTTCGATCCCAAAATGCAATAGGTTCATGTACTATTTGGCTCCCTATAACAGTTATTCAAAATGGAAAAGTATTTACAAACACTAAGTGGGTTCTTCTGGTCAAGGTAGAATCATTCATGAAAAGGCATTCAAGCAATTCGTGGTCTCCCATGTTCAAGGAAACACAACAAGTCAATCTGGCAAGTTTGAACATCATATTCACTTTTTCTAAAAAGATCTACTGTCATGTCAACAGGCAACAATTCTCATGATAAGATAGGTACTGAAATCTCAAACTGTTAATTTCAAGATAGGCACTGTGCTCAATATGCAGATTGTTCTGCTGCCTCGTGTCCACTCCATGCACACTGCTGTTCATTTTTTATAGAATGTGAGATGGGCAAGTTCTGACTGCCAATTGTACAATGTATCATTATTACCCAATGCCTAGGAACTCGAAACATATGTTATAGACAACACAATCTCTACAAAAAGTTCGCTCCAGTTGCATGTCTGACTGTGTTCTCACCAAAGAGAGAAGAAGTTTTCTGAAATCGTATCAATGAGTTTCTCTGAGTCTCATCGAATTTCCCATATGTGATGAGATTGAATAATTTCTCAATGAAACGAAATATCATGGTGAAGTTAGGTAAGAGACAACAGTGATGTCACTGCTGAGATTGGAAAGCACATCACATGCAATAGAGACATGAAGTCACTAACAGATCCAGCATATGGTATACTGCTATGACGCAAAGTGAGTAGCAGGGACCAAAAAAATAAGAATGAATAAATGGAAAGCATCATCAGCTACCGTGATACATAACATCCATAGAAATGGCAATTGATCAGACGATGGCTTGGACATTATTCACAGATCAGTGACAAAACACCCACCAATATTCGTAGACGACAAGCTGATAGTGCACACAACCCCGCTACTCACAGTGTCGGCTTGATGTATGGATTGTGTACCACTTGGCAGACCTGATGGAATGTGTGATCGTGACATAATGACATGGTACTGCCAGAAGACCACTTCATAAAAATTCATGGACCCCGGTTGGTAATTTGTCACCAATATTGACAGGCAGTTCGGGATATTAGTGTGAAAAAGGATGATCTATATGGTGGCAGTGCGGATGGATGCTGACAGACTGCAATATCATTTTTGATGACTTTGGCTAATTGACTTCATGGAATTTGAGACCATTTATGCGAGTTAACCCTTTCATCACTATACCGACGAGATCAACCTCGGATACTTTGTCATTTAAGTCCAATATCAAGGCTTCTAATGTTTTGATTTGAATGAAACACAAACCAAAATGAATTGAGGAAATAGCCACATGGCTGGAAATTGATCCAGTAGTTGAATGTTCGAATATGGTGGGTATGTTGGATATCATTGACTCCTCATGAACCTTTAGAATCATGGTAAAAAAGCTTCAAAATAGGACTTCATCCCCCAAGTCTACCACTCTGTGATGTAGGGTTGACACCAGGGTGCTCAGATCGGCTTCGAAATGTTATCACCAAAACTCGAATCCATGTATGGCACCTTCAGTGTCTATGCGCATGCATGTGAAAGATCCACAATTACAGTTCACAGAGAGCAGGAGATTGCCCCTGGAAAACCTGCCCCTTTTGAAGAGATGTTGAACCTCAACCAACCAACTAACCAACCAACCACGGTTAAGATTCATATCTGAATTGTTTTCCATGAGTTTGACGCCTCTGTCCCTATAATTGCCAGTGCAACAATCAGAGATAGATGTCAGAATATTTTATCTTCGAATCCTTGCAGTGCTTGAACATCTCCAAGGAGGGTTCTCAGCTAAAACCACTGTCGCAGAGGTTTCATGTGCCGATCAGGCATGACCACAATCACAATGTTCCACCAGTAAGTCTCACTGTGACCCACATGGGCATACAGGCTAACATGTATAACCCCCTGATCACCCTCAGATATCATGTCTTTGAGATCAAAAATTAAGACATCTAATTGTTTAATTCGGAAATAAAAGAAGCCAATGGTGGTGAGGTGAATGATATTGCAACATATCTACTTCATCAATTCCCAGCTCATTGGCATGACACGTACATTGCACAGAAATGTATTTTTTTGTTTTCTTTGTTCTCCAGATTGGGGTGACATTCTCGGAATAGTTCATGTGCAGCTGATAATACTTGATGATAATTGCTCACTATATCTATATCTGAAAAAGGGCTAAACCTAATCAATCATGTAACATTAAGAACCTATTAGCTCAAGATCATATGTAGGGTGGACATGATGTCCCAGCATATGTTTCAGGTATGGGGTTATCAGTCACCAAGAGTCGATTATATGAGGGTTTTGATTTTAAATTTTGAATTCTAACTTGCCACTGTAAACAGAATGTGTCCATGAGTAAGGCGTGATTCCATGATTCCGAGCATTCATCGATATCCGTGAATCATTCATCAATATCATTTGTTCAATTGTGGATATCAAATATTAAATTTTGGATATCCAAATTTATTTCAACGATATTGACAATCATTGTGTGGGAAGCTACAATTTTATTTATGCATTTCCAGAATAGCATTCAGGGATGTCCATGATCCAAACTGAGGCTACTTTTGTGGGTATTCATAAACGATTTGATTCAAGGATCTACACCATCCGATCTCCAGATATCGACAAAATTGAATTGTAGATATCCACAACTGACCAGATACTGAGACGACCTCTGATCAGATTATCTGAAATATCGATTTTGAATGGGAATGCCTGATTGGCTCTGTCAATTGATGTGATAGTGAAAAAGTTCGATCACCTGATATGGATGAGTCAGTCCTGTTCTTGTGTATTTTGTATTCACACATAAAAGATGTTTAGCCGATGGCTGCTACGAGTGAACTCTTTAGCCGATTCCTGTCGACATGTGGAGGCAAGATGCCAGCGAGATATAAACTAGGCCTGTAGGCCCCGAACTGACAGCAAGAAATTCCCCATGTGCATCAGATGAGGGTCGTAAATGTGTGGATCTGAGTCAAGTGAAGGCATAGTTCATTATAAAATTCTCAGTATCAAGTCAATTCATTCATACCCCCATCCATGTTCATCCATTTGACACTTTCATTCAATTTCTCAAACCAATAGAAAACATACAGATCTGGCGGATCTAGGCATGAAAGAGTTGATTCAGTAATCATACTGATCAGATCCTATACAAATAAGGAGCAGTCAGCCCTTTCACTACTTCATTGATTTCAATCCATGTGGCTATTTCATCAATTCGAGGCTCATAATTGTGACTTTTCTTCTTTAAATTTCTTACAAATATATATGACTTTCTGTAACACCTTCCAAAGAAGATGTGAATTTTTTTGTCTAATAATCAATTTGCTTGCAGCTTGGTCATACCCCACTGCGGCCTTTATGCAAGGATGGGGATGAGGTATCAGTTAAGACTGACCCTCGCTATTAAAAAAGACCTTGTCATTGTCAACTGATAGAGAGCATGAACGTAGATAAGTAAATAAGTGAGTGAGTGAACGAATGAGTGAGTGAATGAGTGAGAGTAGGTAGGTGAGTTGGTGGGCGATTGGGTGGATGTGTGAGTGCATGGGTGTGTAAATGGGTATGTTTGAGTGTGTAAGTAGATATCTGCATGTTCGTGTGTCCTCAAGAACGTCAGTTAGGCACATGTATGAAATCCACTCAACTTGACTACTATCACATGTAATGCTGAAACACACTCAACTGAAAACATTGTCAAGAATTCAGGGTCTTTCTGTTTCCGAGCTTTTGTGAACAAACAGCTTTTCTCTAACTTTAAAAAAGACTAATCAAGAGAATGGCTGTAGAATGTGTTCAGCTGATCCGGCTGCACAAAGAGATCTTCGCTTCAGTATGAATTGCTGGAAAGGACACATCGATATAGTGTTTCCTGGATGATTGTAGAATGAAAGACATGCAATTAGGTCAAATTGCTGCAGAATATGCCAAATATCTAGTCCGGTTTTTAGAGGAAGCCGTTATTGAGCATACTACCCTCCAGGCTTCTGGGCATGGCCATGATGTGGATTCTCTACCTAGAAAATACTTTTTCTACATGACCGTGAGATTTCAGGCTGTTATTAACACTAAACAGACTGAGATATCATTAGCTATCATTTGTGATATTATGAAGATATCACGTATATATGTGTATATATGTATAGACATATAGCCATATCTCAATAGGATTCGGGGAGTGGTGAGCACTTTGCCAGATCTTCTTTCCTGGAATGGTTTGCTCAAATCAGACAATTGGATATCATATTGTTAGACTTGAAAGACATGATATGCAAGGGTGATATATGGATGTATGAGCGAAAGGGTCAGCTTCTACGCCCAGAGAGGTCATAGCAAGACTCACTGGTGGAACAATGCTGATGTTGGCGACACATATTTGGCAGAGTAACCTGTGTGAAAGAGATTTCAGCTGAGAATCCTGCCTTGAAGATGTCAAAATGCTGCAAGGATTCTAGAAAAAAAAAGGTTTTTAATTGTATTCTGTGTGGTCCATGAATATAGATGAATATTGATCTTTTTCGATTGAATCGAGGGAATCCTCAAGGCTGATCATTGATGCATACAGTGCAATCCATGGCAATGAATAGCAGAGCTGCATTCAATATTGGCTCGTCATCAAAGATTATTGATTGATGATTTTTTTCCCTGATTTGTAATGACCAAACCAAAATTTGATGGTCTGACATTTCTATGAGTGTCATGTATCACAGTAGCTGGAATTGCTTTCTAGTTATGTAATCATGGATTGAACACCAAGATGTTATGGAATAGGAGCCAATCACCGGGTTAGGATAGAACTGTTATTGAAATTCAAATTACATACAGTGAAGTACATTGGACTCGAGGGGAACTACAAGGGGATGTGGGGCTCCTCTGTGCTCAGTAGAGGTGAGAATTTGTCTCTCTTGCTACCTTGTGTGCTAATGGGATGTCCTATATGGCCTTTACAAGAGGATATGGGCTTGTAATCTTTCACATTCGAGTAATGAACCCAATGGAGATTAGCAAGCTGACGAGTGATGGTGATGGTGACTCCTCTCATGCTGGTCACTTGGCCTGTTGGATGGGAGGCCAAGCACAGGGCATGCTGTTTTTCTATGTTCTAGCCCTACCCAAATGTCCGGATTTTAATGTTTTTTCTGCCACTGATGCCCTATTAGTGTCATAGCAGTATTCCAAACTCTGGATCCGTAAAGGCCATCATGTCTGTGTTACATGATGAGCTTTTATAGTGTATATGTGTTGACTGAGCTTTGTATGGCCCATAGTCACACGCAGGTAGTCTTTGGCCCTAGAGCATTATCCCAGCACACCGTTCAGCAGCAGCATTTTTTGATTAGGTGCTGAAAGGTGGTTCTTTGCTTTTCCATGTGCATTGCAGATGTCGCCATATGCCATAAGAACTCCTTTTCAACCGTGTGCTCAAAACAGCTGGCCTATAGCCAGCAGGGTGTGGATGTCTGAGATTTAGGTGCTTGTGATGTCTTTGAGGAGTCTTCTGGACATGAGAAGTCAAGAATTACCCTCAAAACTGTCTTGAAGTCCGAGCTATTTCTTTTTAGTTTCACAGTTCAGGGCCGTATGGTGCCAAATATTATTGTCATGATCATTGTTACTGTGTCTGTGGAAGTATGCTGCTGAATTAAAATTTTATCACTTACATGACGAGTTCACATTATGCCATGATTCACACCTTGCGAGTGAAACAGCCTATCCACCCACACTAAAGACGAGATGACCACAGCATGCAGAAGAAGATCCAATTGCATGGAATCTGAAAGGACAGGGAGCACCAACGAATATATGATGGCGAACTGGGTTCTCCACCAAATATATGATCACTATCACGTCACTTTACACCAGGGATGTGGTTGGACTCAAACAACGTTGATCCACAACGAGTTGGACATGGTCACCGACCCAACTCCAAGTGACCGGGGGCAACTTGTAGTCGATCATACATCAAGGGGATATGAACTCTTCTAGTGTGAGGGTGCCCCAACTCCGAGATCTGCTTCCAGGTTTGTAGCCGTGAAGATATGAAGACAAACTCAACTTTGTAGATGACCAGGAGTTTAATCTATTCACACATTATCAAAACAGTTAGCGAGACAGTGTAAGATGGAAGGGCGGCCCTCAGCTGTGACTCATTGAGAGGAAACAATTCTCAATTGTTCATAGCTCGGACATCAGAACATGCCAAGAGAAGGATGGCAGGACAGGGTACCGTCTGTACCCCGCTGTCCTTCCCCATCCTTGCGGCATACTGTTTTAGACAGAGTCATGTCAAGGCCGCATGCAGGCGGTTGGATGATGTAATAATATGGCATCCCCGTTCTACACCCTGGCATCATGACTGGTTTCTACCATCTGATGCTGTTCAAGCTCCTATCTAGCGGAAAAGCACCCTTACTCAATATCATTATGAGAAACAGGGCTACAGGAGCCGTTGATCATGGGCCAGCTAATATGGTGACTTATCACCATCACATGTCTCATTTCCAACATTTCGCCATCGATCAACTGTAATTAACTTTAACCCTTGGAAAATATTGATTACAGCCAGACTTGTCCTAAGAGGGATGAAATCGAGATAAGGGAAAGAAAACAGGGGCAACATTCAACAACTCAAACTTGAGTGAAATAGATGCAACAACCAATTAGTGAAGCTGTCATCATTGCACAACGAGGAAACAGGAGAGTAAATTCACTTATTCTATACTCAGAAAATAAATCACCTATGGAAAAGGTTCATGCTTGTTGTGATCAGCATGAGAGAGCTGACTGTTTCATCAGTGCCCATGCATGTGGCTATTTCATTTTTGCACATCTCACAGTAGTGAGGTATGTGGCCATTTCATCAACTCACAGTTCACGCTAGTGAACCGAGAATTAATGAAATGGCCACCTTGCCAGATCTTAGTCCTGACTATACATTGGCTTTTGTTTCATTGGGATCAGCCCAATAGAAACCTTGCAAGCGAACTTGAAAGATATAATATCAAATGGTGATTTGGGTTATAGTTTCCAGTCTGTTTGTTGCACAAACTTTCCAGTCTGTTTGCTGTCATACACTTCAAAATCTTTGGTCTGGCACCTGCCTTCCAGTCTATGGGCTGGCACACACTTTCCGGTCTATGGGCTGGCACATATTTACCAGTCTGTTTGCTGGTACACACTGTCCATTCAGTGGACTGGTTCACACTTTCCAATCTGTGGGCTGGCATATGCTTCGCAATCTTGAGACTGACACTTTTTCCCAATCTGTGGACTGGCACATACTTTCCAATCTTATGTCTGCCACATATATTCCAATCTGTAGGCTGGCACATACCTTCAAACCTATGGGCTGGCACAAACTTTTTTTCATCTGTTGGCAGCTGGCACATGCTCTCCAGTCTGTTTGCTGGTACACATGTTTCAGTCTTTGGGTATGCGCAACGTGGAAACAGCTGTGTAGCTAGTTCAGCCAAGCTGTTTTAAACTCGCCAAGAGAAATTGGAGGAAGGAGGAAGCATGATAAACCCCAACTATGGGATATAGTGGTAACGATGCTGGTCACTACATATTTCACTGCATTTCCATCTTGTATTGCCTTATAGTATGGACAAATCATTTTCCATGTGACGGGCAACATTTTTGAGTTGAAACTATCACTTGTAGCTAGATCAGATAGGCATATAATATGCTTCCCTGTTTTCCTGTCACTCAAACTCCACATTTGTTGGATAATAGAGTGTGAATTTCAATTTAAAATCAACAAGCATTTTTCTGAAAATGTCATACAACCTCACTGATTTGTCAGTTTAAAGCAGCTTGGGTGAGGCATGATAAATTCTGCTACCATTTACTGAACAACTACATAGAAACTTCTTCTAGGTGATCGAGAAATGTGAGCTCACCAACAAACCCTGACTGTAGTCTTTAATGGCGCTATCGATCAAATATCGATTGAATATCATGAAAAACATGCTGTGGCTGAGGATGGCCAACAATACAAGTTTTTGATAGACATGAGAGAAAAGTGATAATAATTCCTATCCATGAATTGTTAAAAGAAAGGAATGTCTTGGAAAGTAGACTTGGGCTGAGATCTCAGTAATCAACGCCTCCAATATGAATACCTAGCATGATATCATACTACATTCTGGGAACCAATGATAAGATCCACAAGGGACTGCCAATAACTTCAAGTAGACACGCTTCTCTCTCAACCTTTTCACTACTGCATAAGTTTCCATCCATGTGGTTATCTCATCAATTTGCAGCTCACACTAGTGAGCTGGGAATCATTGAAATAGCCTCATGGCCAGATCCTATTCCTTACTACAGTTTGTTTTTCGTTCCATTCAAATCAGATAATTAGAAACCTTCAATACGACTTAAAAGACACAATATCCAAGGGTGATATGGGGGTGATATGAGTGAAAGGGTTAAGATGCTCAATAATGCAGCTCATTTCATTCCTTTTCATGTGTGGCTGGATGGGAAAACTGGTTCAGATGTAATGTAGGTCAGCTACCTTGTCTGATATTGACTTCGACAAAAGACAGATTCCCCACTGGTGAGGGTGCTGAGATTCGATAAAGTGCTTTTCAGATCTGTAAACTGCCATCAGGTCAGAATCATGCATTGGAAATACATTGAATCAAGAGGTGATGAACAATGTTTACTGTCTATTGGGGCTTTATGAAATTTGATTGATTGATTGAGTCAGGTTAAACATCCTGTCTGAGTGCAAATAGGGCCATATAGGACATTCTATTAGTTGCCTTTTATGACACGCAGGGAGGCAGGTCAGGCAATTTTTACCTCTTCAATCAGAGAGGTGCCTCAGATCCCTATGGTGCCTTGATTCGATCCAGAGACCCAGTTATGTGAACACATCATTACTTCTTTCTTCACTACCTCTTTCTCCTTGTAACTTTGTTCTGGCACCATCCCAGCTTTGATTCAACCCGAATCAACACCTTTGACACAGTAACTTTCTGATGAGGAGTGATATATTCGATTATGTCCTTCTATGTACTTCACTGATTGATACGATGAGTATGGTTTTACACCCCTTCAGCACTTCAGGGACCCAGGGTAGTGTTCAAAGTGCGAAGCAAGTTTCAGGGTTCCATTCAGGAGTGGTGCTTCATTTCAGGGTCCAATTTAAGAATGACGGTTTTTTGTTGGGGAAGCCGTAGTCGCTGTGTTATTCGACACCTCAACCAGTTTCCCTACAATATCAGGGGATTAGATAGTATGTGTGGTACTCACCAACCAGGGAGTATAGCCGGAACTACTTTTCTTCTCATAATGCGAGTTGGTAGTTGGTAGTTGGTAGTTGTTTTGCATCTCGTCAGCACACACGGGCTATATTGAGACGCCCATGCAATGGGCATGGGTGGTGGGG
>JAUOBU010453202.1:0-11097 GCA_032360585.1 Nereis procera | reverse complement strand
AAGCTGTGTTGTTCTGAAAGATAGAATGTCATATGTATGTCTTCTTTTCCTTCCATCTCCAACAAATTATGTATTTGTTCAGTGGCTGATTAGATGAAACTTATCTATGATGAGAACTCTGAAAGAGTATGAGATGTCATCAAGGACTAAACGTAACATGTTCTCCCCAAAATAATCATTTCTAATCATTAACGTGAATGACGTGTATCTTTTTTATCAGGTATAATAACATGAAAAATTATACTAAGGAGCTGCACGAGTAGAAGAGAGTTGATATAATTCTCGAATGCTGTACCTGTAGCTTTAGACATCCTATGTTACTGTTTGTTGGGTAGATTTGAGACGCAATCACAATGTAAGTAATTGCGGTATTAACATATTGCTTGAGTAAAGTATTGACACTCTTGACAGCGTACTGAAGAGACGTCAATCACTACTCAATCAATAATGCTAATACAAGACTATTAGATTATTATGTTTGCCTTTACGTAGAATGGTCTTTTTATTTAAATCTTTGCTCAAAGCATGAGCAATGTATTTGTTTGTTTCTTAGAATTAATTACCACTTTGCGATTGCTAGCCGCATCTGATATACAATAAGAGATGATTTTTGTTTCCGCATGGACAGACGAGAAGATGTTTACCCTGACCTGTAGGATGAGACGCATAACATTGACTTGTATTGACAATGTTTCCCCACCCCTACATATGCACTAGGAAAGGTAGTTCATCCCTGATGACGTTGGCTTCTACCAACTCATTGAGTAGATGGATTATTATTTTACGTTGTTGCCAACCTATCTGAATAGTCAAAAAATAATACTCCATGAATAAATGAAATACACTATTTACCCATATCAGCTGGACAACATATATTCAACGAACGTTTTTCAAGGCATGTGCAATAATTGCACTAATACAATCTGTTGGCGGGGTCAAGAAATGATACTGACATATACAATGAAATTTGGTAGGTATGATAACTACCAAATCTTATCTAGGGAACAATGCAATGCATTTGCAGATACATGTACGAAAAAAAGAACAGGGGCATTGTGGTCCTATATAATCTTTATTGTGAAAGTAGGACAACTGAGTGCAATGTACTTTTTCAAAAAACAACCATAACATACAAGAATATCTCCTGTTCCAGACTGACAACAGGTTCTGAGAAACTAGATTTAGTTTATTTGTGGCACACGGATTGCACATCGAGAAATTGCTGGTTCCTTAACTGTCGTTCGAGTGTGATTAAATACAGTTTCATATAAGTACTTAATACTTGTGGCCGAAATAACTCCTTGCAGCAGTGAACTGTACATTAGTGGCAAGATTTAATCTGCCACTATTCAATGGAGATATTGGCTGAAGTGATTTCTAATTTTTGATGACAGTTGTGTGCTACCGAAAGTGTGCCATTCCTATGCATTCCACTGTGCTCTTTTTGTTGAACTTTGCATTTTTCCAATCAAAATAAATGATTAAATATGCTGTCAATCTCTGATCGTAAGTGTGGCAAAGTTTCACTACTGTAGAATTGTCAACACAAAGATGAATCATGTTCAATTAATCGTCAAGGATTGTGTGGAATTTACCACCTTACTTGGTTCAAAATATGTTAGACATATTCTTTTGATTACGGCCATCTGTATCATTCAAAGATTGGCATATGTCCCTGAGCAATGAAGATATTATATTGGGCACAACAGAAGACAATAATGGTATGGAATTCAAGGTATGTGAAGAGTGATTGCAATTGATCCCAAGTTGCAATATCTCAATATATGTTTATTTCAGACTCAAAGAAAGGGATCCGAAATTGTACGCTTACACATAGATGTGGTTGCAACTCTATTTACGACTGGGGAAGTGTCTATTACTTACATCTGCAATGAAGATTGTTTTTATCACACTGAACGGCGTTGATTCTATTACACATGTCTTGCAAGTTGTATTATTGTTATAGATAAAGAAGTCATGCATATTTGACTACATGCATGTATGATTTTGCAGAGAATACTTTTCGAAAAGGGCCACTGTCAGAATTTCTTGCCACAATAGACTACTCCAAACAGAATATGAGCATGAAACTAGATGAATCTAAAAAGTGCAGGATTGAAAATACAATAATTGAGTTTGAGAGCAAGAAATTTTTGGGTCATGTGTACATTCTCGTTCGTAAATGTACCAATAACATAACATTCCTAATGTTGGTGTCATTGATTTTGACTTTCAGTGTAATAGTAGACAATTACATAGTCTACCTATTCTTGAATAATTAGTACTTAATTTAACTGTGGGTATGAAAATAATAAATATGATTAGGTTGGCGTCTAACATATAAAGACACCAAGACAAGATTCAAGTATATCCTGGATAACCTGAACCCATATCCTGGTCAATTCGTCCAAAATGAGAATATTCGTTTGGTGGAGACTTCCAGAGCGAAGTTGGTGTTACACTCATCTTTCTATGATGATTTTCAAATACTCCTTGTTGTACAGTAACCTTTTATTGTCTTTTAGTTGATGGTAGTATTCCACTTAGACAATTCTACTCCCGATGTTGACCTGATTTAAGCTTCTTGACAGTTGAACAAAGGCTCGAGTGTGATATAATAGAAGAAAAAAACATTAATGTTTATTTCTTCTATTAAATCACAATCTAGCCTTTGTTCCTCCTTCATTAAGCATAGATAGTGTCAACATCGGGAGTAGAATTTGTTCTGTTCAATACTACCATAAGAAAGGAGCACATTTCGTGACAGAGTCACTAATTACAGTCTGTGTTGTGCTGCCAATGGAGCATCACAAGGAGTATCCTGTAGTCGTGGCACAGTCATTGTACCATCTATATATTAATCTGACAAGACATCTGCTCTTTTTTCCAATCAAAAGAACCTGTATACAAAACATCTTCTCTCATCTTGAATAGCAATTGACATACATGTGTACGTGGCAAATATCGTAGACTAGTTGTAATTGAGTTGTGTGCATCAGTTCGATTGCCCTCGTAGCTAATACACATTCCAGGTAGTAATGTATAGTAGTAGCTTGTGCTTTGATTGGCAGTGCTAACAGTAAATGAGTACACATCTCTACCAGGATATATTGTTCTGCATAGTCTAATTTGCAGAAACAACAGTCGACTCAATGAATCACTCTGAAAAGGCACAAATTACAATATACCATGTTAATCTGCATCTTAGAGACTCACCGCTGGAACTACCCTGTCGGAATACATCACATATTGAAATATAAATCATCGTCCGATTGAAGAGGAAATGTCGCCTCAAAGGTGGGACATTCCGAACCAACATGAATACGACGTAAATCACTAACGCACTAGGTTTTGACAGGCACATAGTCTCCAGTAGTGTAATGAATTATTTATCATCAAATATGCGCTGCAAGTTCAGCTCTTTGCAAACATTATTTGTGATCAATACTCCTTGTTGTACAGTAACCTTCTTTTGTGTGTTATTTAAGATAGTAGCACCTATAGTGCCAGAGTCAATATTTGCAGACTGCATTGTGCTGCCAATGGAGCATCACAACGAGTATCCGGTAGTCGTGGCAGAGTCATTGTACAGTCTATATATTTATCTGCCAAGACATCTGCTCCTATTTCCAATAAAAGGAACCTGTATACAAAACATATTCTCTCAGCTTGAAAAATATTTGCCATACATGGCAAATTGTGTGTTATGGTACTGATCTAACTTTGAGTGGCAGGAAAATAGTTCCTCATGCCAAGCTTGCCAATTGGGTCACTGTATAATTTACACGTGGAGTAAATGGTTATATTTAAGCTTGTATGGGGACACGCAATAGGTGTCATGTTAATTACACTGATGTTCTCTAGTTGGAATAAATGATATATAGAATCCACTGATCTCTATCTTTCTTATCATGGATAATGAATGGTAGACTACTTGTAATTGAGTTGTGTGCATCACTTCGATTGCGCTCGTAGATGATACCTATTCCAGGTAGTAATGTACAGTAAAAGCTGGTACCTTGACTTGCAGTGCTAACCGGAAAGGAGTACCCATCTCTACCAGGATATATTGATCTTCACAGTCTAATATGCAGAAACAAAAGTGGACTCAATGAATCACGCTGAAAAGGAAAGAATTACAATATACCATATTGATCGTCATCTTATAGACTCACCGCTGGAAGTATCCTTTCGGAATAGATCACACATTGAAATATAAATCATCCTCCCATTGAAGAGGAAATGTCGTCTCAAAGGTGGGACATTCCGAACCAACATGAATACAACGAAAAACACTAACACACTAGGTAATGACAGGCACATATTCTCCTGTACGGAAATGACTTCTTTGTCATCAAATATGCTCTGCAAGTCCAGTTCGTAGCAAAAACTTTTCAGGGGTAATGTGAGACGACACACTGTCATTTGGTTAATTCAAGAATGTGAAGTGTGTGTGTTCAGGCATTGATCAGGTGGATTCAGCTGACAACACACGCGTACTGACAAACAAGTTCAAGGTTGCCACACAAATCTATATACAGGGAGAGTATCTCTTTGTTTCATTCATACTTGCCAACGCAGATTCTACTGCCGACAAGAACGGAATGGCTTATTATACACCGTGCATTCAAGTACTCGTAGTAAGATAGCACAACCAGGAAACATAAGCAGTTTAGGGGATTTACTATCTCACTCACGCTCCCTTCTTCCCCCTTAGACAACAATTAGAGAGGATCATCATCTCAAGTAGGTGCGTCGAGGTGGAAGGCTAGTATCATGATGCTCAAAATAATTCAGACTGTCAACCGGACCCAGCGTGTACATTAATTAGGATTTACCTCGGGCCGGAATTTCATCAGATCATCATAAATTTCAACCTCTGTTTCCTGTGTATCCGCTGCAGGCGCACTTTGATGAAGGGAAGGTGTTTGTGTTGAGGACTGCTCTTCCCCAGATTGAGTATTTGGCCATGAAGCAAGCGGCGTCTCAGTAGTTTCCACTTCAACGGTCACGGGCTGTACCTGATTGGTGGGGACGAACTGCTCCGATACCGGTTGCCAGCGCATCTGTGAGGCGTGCATGGGGGCGCAATTGACGAGCTGTTGAGTGTCCAGATTTGTCACAGTGTGTTGAGAGCTGTTCACTGCAGGCATATTGTCTGCCATGTACTGAGGATTGTATTGCGGCTGTTGGTTTTGACTCGCTCCTGCCTGATATACCTTATCCGTTTCATCCATGTAGAATTGTCCTCTTTTTAGAAATTCAAACTCAAACAGCTTGAAGAAAGGGTCAGACATGTAATACACCGCAGATTGGGCCCAGGAGATGAACCCATCGCGTCTGTTGGGTGGACGAGATAGAGTAAGCGCTGAAGACTGGAGTTGCGGAAGTGTTTGCTGGGGCTGGGACAGTTTGGCGAGTATGTCCTGGTAAATCTCCACCTGAGTTTTGATTATCTTCCGTTTCTTCCTGAAAAAACAAGTGGAAACATACTATTATGCAGATGCGAATGCCGTTCGGAAATGGTACAGGCAGTGTACTGTCTTTAATTTCTGAAAAAATTTGATGTTCTATCTAAGGGTGTCGCCAATGGTGTACAAGTGCAAACACCATTCAACACTCTATGGTAGAAGCGATGTTCTCCTATGACTAGAATATGGCATGCATCAATTTGTGAATATTTGTTGTATAGAGTTGATGATTGCTCAACGCACCGAATCGACTCCTAGGCTGACATCCAAGTTCATTCTTGAATTGAGAGAAGTGACTCTCGGAGAATCCTGACAAGCTTGATTCAGAATCTGAGACTGTTTAGTTACGATCACGGCAGGTACATGACCAGACTAAGTATTGGTACGTGTAACCGACAATCTTTTTTAGAGGCACATTCCACTGCACGGTAGTCTCTCTCGGCGATAGTCAAGTTTTCCTTTGGCCAAATAGACTTGCTCGAGATTAATTTTACTTGCTTGACCCCTGTCAATACCAGCCATTGTTACTCTTCAAATGGAGAAACAGTACGAGAAACATAGCAAACAGACATGACGGGGCTTGCCTCAATGATGCGATGTCACCTGGCCCGAACACATGAGGCAGTACATCGTGATGGTGACTACACTTGGGCACTGACTCTGGTATATGTTATGGTCCATGGGCAATGGGATGGCACTGCCAACATAATGCAGGACCTATTAACCCAGAGCATTGAAGTTGCGTTCAAGAGTTATAAATGCATACCAAAAAAAAGGTCAGGAGAGGTATTTAAAAAGAGTATTTCAGCCCAAAAAAAAAAGGGAGACACTGAGTACGGCGGTCCAGGGTTTAGAACCTGTGAAGGCAGCTCATCAAAACCCTTCAAATGACTCTTGAAGATAATTAGAAATGAGGTGAGCTTTGATTTTCCCAATTCCGTTCATTACCCTAAAAAGAATTTAATTCCACAAAAATAAAAAGAAACGCATCATCAACTGATGACCCGCTGATTGTGGGATGAAACTGAACTTGTGCTGCAGGATCTGCTAACCATGTTTACTGAATTTAGATACAACTCTGGCAGATCTATTTTGATGATTACCGAAACTTGGAGCCAGCTGCATATAGTCGAAGTGCAATTTCTTTCCAATAAACAACTTTAACACACAAATTCCCCCCCCAAAAATGAGCTTCTTAGTCACTGTTGATGGAATACCAATGCCTACATCATCAAGCTAATTTGTGCCAAGTTTTGTAGGGCTAGAGTCTGCTACAACTGAGTAATGTTGGTTGTAACCAAAAGTTCAATATGAAAAGTTTGACCAAGCCCGGATGGCAACGCCGACGCCGACACAAATGGTACGACAATAGCTTCTTACCCGTTCGGTATCCAGGCTAAAATACTTGCACCAGCCAGCATTACATCCCAAACTGACATCGAAGCAAAGATCGAGGAATATGAGAAAACTTTATTTTTGGAGTTGCAGTATGTGCTGTTACTATTTATTAATACTCACAGGGTGTTAGACGGTACATTGCTCGCAGATGATTGGACAGAAGCGCCAGTTTCCCCCGCATTCGCTGATTGAGCGCCGTCACCGACATCCTCCGACTCGACTACCTCCACGTCATCCTCAGTTTGGCCTGATTGGTACTCTGCACTCATTGGCGTCTCGTAGTGACTTGTCGTGGCTTCCACCTGCAAACATAATATATTTACGTCGAAGACTTACATAATTTATTTGGCACTTTTTCCTGGAGATATTCAGTATCTATGTTACTGAAAATGCATGTAGTACTGCTCATATCTTTTTGAGGGTGACTCAATTACATATCACAGGAGTACAGAGTGACCTGCATATACAATATGTAGGACGGTTTCATAATAATCCATACCTGTCGACTGGTTGGAGGTACAGTCTTCAGTGCTTACTATATATCTCTGTAGGACACGTTTGTCTCCAAATTTTTTAGACAAGCAATATTTGACAGTTGAAAATCATACATAGTTGCAGCAGATACAAGACATAAATGTGCCAAAAGGATGACTGCATAGCATGTTCATAAATGACTCTGCCAGTCCTGCCCCGTAGATGCACTAGCAGATTGTAACTTTGGTAAATGAGAAAATTGATGCAAGAAGGACAGGGGCATCGACATAAGATACATGTCCAATTTACATAGTTCCACTTCTATTCAATATAACCTCTGAAGGTTTACCAGGGTACATATTGAGAAAAGATGTTATTAGAGATGAGTAGATTACGCAGAAGTTCTTCATAGGTGAAAGTATGCCTCCGACTGTTCGTGGACTCTCGCAGTGTTTGGACCCGCGAAACGAGTGACAATATCAGCTCATGCACTTTCTTTGTGATGCGACAATGGTCATTCCTTGTAGCATTCAGGAAGGAATAACTTGCAAGAGATTCCTGTACATGTATTTCTTAGTATGAGTAGAAACTTGACATCTAATTTTCTTTAGGTACAGTATCATTGACTGCCCCAGAAAAAGGAGGCACAGGAGTAAGGCGCTAAATTGGTAAATCTGGTAAGGCCAGCAAGTTCCTAAATTATCGGCCTGGAAATATACATCATTAGTCCTCAAACCAGTATAAACATGAAATACAGACAGAGGTACTCATTGATCATGAATGATCAGACTTTCAAGTTGCTTCAGGCAATGTCATTTATAGCCGATTTCAAAATGTAAAGGGTTTCCTTCCAAAATGCACACTCATATTACGAGAAATCACATCAATGCCTTTCATTCTGCAAATTGAAAAATGCATTTGAACATGCCATGTCCAAGTCTTGTCTGTAATACGACATATGTGCTGGAAAACCCACCTGACATGCTTGATGATGGCAAAATGCAGGATGCCTGTTGTTGAAGCTAATTTATTGTAGATCTGACCAGGAATAAACCAATTCGACAGAGAGATCTATCTAACTCACGCTGCAATTAATAAACAACACTTAGTAGTTACTTACATTCTTTGCTTTCTTAGATCCGGCGCGCACAATATATTGTTGTAGAAAACCGAACATTGCGATTATATTCTCCTCCCTCTCCGTCAGCTTACGTGCTTCAGATCCTGATTTGGGTATGCGAGTTGCTTTGGATAATGTGGTGCGCATGGTATTGTACCAACGATGCATCTCGATTACTGCAAGAATAATATCAATATTCACAAAAGAGAAATCTTTTTGCGAAAATGCATGCATGAAATAAGTAAGAAATACTGCACTGCACGTGGGCAGTTACCGTATACAATTTCAAAAAAAAATCTTATAAGGGTACAGATTGAGTGCGTGCTGACGGCGGGCGAGTGGGGAATGGATAGGTCTGAGTGGAGACTGAGTGAGTTGGGGATGGGTGTACCTGAGGGGGCAGAGTGGGGCCTGATTGAGTGGAGACTGGATTGGGCTGAGAGGGGCCAGATTCAAGGAGGCTGAGTGGTGCATGATTGAGTGCGGACTGAGTGGGGCCTGATTGAGTGTGGAGGGAGTGAGTGAGTGGGGGCTGGATGGTGCTGACTGGGGCCCGATTGAGTTCAGCCAAGCAAACTTCTACATTTCCATTATGCGAATTAGTACAAAACTGTCCGTGTCGACTGCACGACGGAATTGCCCCTTGTCTCTGAACGCGCAAAGACATACTCACCAATCTTTACCTTTTTATTTCGCTTGTTTGGTGTGCGAAATGCATGGATATAAAAATTGATTTGGTATGGAAATATCTAATGTGACCAGATGATCACAGGCAGACATCTCTCGATCTATCAAAGATTTACAGACAAAAATACTTACCACTCAAATTGACGATTTTGGCCAAGTCAGCGAATTTAGACTCTCGCAGGCACCTGTCCCTGTATTTTATTGCACCCTTGTCAAAGAGAAAGGTGTGCGACTCCAGGAAGGCTTTGATAAGCCTCTGTTGGGGAAGCGACAGCCTAATCGCCTCATCACCTCGCCGTGGAAACGATTGCGAAGCAGACAGATCCTGTAGGTCTACGCTGTTTGTGTCCGAATGCACGGAATCTTCACGCTGAGAGTTCTCCGCTGCCGTTGTTACTAATGCGTCTTCTCTCCTAAGAAACACAAATTTAGAAATTAGTCGCATAATTGCATCAGCTAGTACATCCCGCGAAAGCATACACACTAATTGATATTTGTTTTTGGGAACACATTGACCTTGAAATGCAAGATGGCATCCCAAAACCAATTGGCTAACTGGACTACCAAGGATGAGTCTGCATAACAACTTTGAAGGAGATAGCACTTTTTTTTTCCAAATTTATATGCAGAAAATTTTGTGACCTTGTTGAACCCAGTGTTACCATGAAATCAAAGATGGCCTCCCAGCAATCAATAGGCTTATTGCCACACCTAGTATGCGTCTGCACACCTATTTTGAAGGCGAGAGACCTTGAATATTTCAAATGATGCTAGATAAGGGCTTTGGACGTTATTGAACCAAGCGACCTTAAAAACAAACATGGCCGCCAATAACTTATTAGTCTTATTGCAACCCAGAGGATGCATTTTACCAAATTTTATGGAACGTTATAGCACTTCAATGTATTGAGTTGTCGACCAGAAAGCGTTTCGACCTTGTTGAACACATTGACCTTGAAATACAAGATGGCCGCCCCAAAATTAGTAGGCTTTTTGCCACACCTAGAATGAGTCTGCACATTAAGTTTGAAGTTGACAGACCTGACATTACTCGTATTTAGAAACAGAAAAAATTGTGACCTTGATGAATAAATTGGCCTTGAAACACAATATGGCCGCCGCAAAATTAGTAGCCTTTTTGCCACACCTAGGATGAGTCTGCACATAAATCAATTCCATGCTCACATGTATGTGTAGTGAATTCATATGCTATCCACTCTATCAAATCTCTAACCTTCACGCAGTGTTTGATCAAACTAGATAGATAGATATTTAAACCCAATATCGCTCATCAAAGAAAAAATATTTGTGAGCTATTTTTGTCAGTCTAAAGATTGAATGTTTATCAGACATATTTTGGAAGAAAAACACACCCTAGACTCATTTCTGTACAATTATTAGCTGATAAATGTTCCATTTTTCATCCTGGGTGAACATCTGGTGGATTGGAAGAGTAGATATGAGTATATATTACCAAAAAGTTTATACTTAACCCATCAATAATAAACATTCTGTTACTTTCATCTTTAACTACAGTAAAATCCAGTATAAATGCTCATGCTCAATTAAATGCACTCCTCTATACTTCAATAGCATATTGAGTGCTTCCTAAGTCCGATTGTTGTGGTCATATCCATCATGAACAGCACTGGCTGGTTCTGAACCAGCCAGTGCTCGTCTTTTAGGATATGACTGCAATCAGTGATGATAATAACATGCTCTAAAAACTTGGAAATATTGATAGTGGTTGTAAGCAACAACATTAAAACTTGGCAGGACATGGGTCACACCTTAAAACAGCCTCAGATATTGTGTCTTTCATGTCCGATTCAAAGGCTTCTAATGACTCGATTTGAACGAAACAAAAACTAAACTAGATGCACTCAGTGAGTGCGGGTGCCCCGCTGAGGGCGTGTCAGTCCCCACCACTTTGTTAGTACAGGGGAG
>JAUOBU010452091.1:0-11106 GCA_032360585.1 Nereis procera | reverse complement strand
TGCACCCGCATATGCTGAAGCTTGTGCACACATGCTAATGCACACACATGCACTAATCGAGGTGTGTAGCAGTCAGCTTGGAGAACCTCATTTTGGACAAGTTTGACTGGATCAACACATTTCAAGTGGAAATCCCCATTCAACATTGTTCAATGGATGTCTGAGTAGCACATGATTGATTGAAAAGTGTATTCTATGGTGCTAAATGCTGGGGAACACACATTGTTTACAGATTAAAATGCGCATCGTTACCAGGAATCACTGGTTATAATATAGGGGGTGATTACAATCAATAAGTAACCATAATCAACTAAACCAGGTGAGTTCATAGGGATCAATTCACAGTTGAATAACATAAGCTAAGGTTATATTTCACAGGTACTATGTAGACAAGCTAGAGATTCAACATTGTTTAATGACAAACTGTGCTAACTTGCAATGGAAGCAAAATAGCAAGGTTGCTGATTTCATTGGAATGCAGAATAGGGCTTTTCATACAGCCTGGCCTGAATCAGGTTGTACGGACACAGCTGATCAATTTATTCCAATTTAACCCTCCTACTCTCATGTTGCATTAAATCATCTATCACTGTGGGAGCGATTTTATGCCCGAAACCCTTAAGAATCTAATAAAAGTACTTGAAGACATGATAGCTCACGTTATGGTCCCAAAGGTGAACATTTAACCCTTTTCAGACAGCATTTTAAATCAAGGACATCAAATTATATCTGGCAAGTGGATAGCATCATGACCCTTTCACAACGATTTACATTCAATTGTAGTTCAAATCAGCTATATTTATATTCAACTGCCAGGGGTTTCAATCCAGCAGAATTCAGTGCTCATGAAGCCAGAACTACTTTTTCAAAATGATGTCTATACAGTGATTAGAACATCATGAAAATAGCTCATAATCATCTACACAAGAAATCCTCAAACAAAATAGCTATTTTGACACAAAATACATTCACAATCATGTTGGGTCATCCCTATATTATATAAACAGAGCACTTACACATTTATTTTACACCAAATTGTAGGCTAACAGTCCCTGCACAAAATGTGCCACCAATGATGATCAGAGATGGACTAATGGACTGCCACTCTACATCTCCCATGGCCCAATGATGATATGGGCCATGAAAAGAGGGAGAGGAAGACCACCAGACTTCATTGATTTACAAACACACAGTAAGTATTGCTTATCTCACCTTGGCATCAATCTGTGATGTTATTACGACCTTGAGGGAGAAGACAATAAGGGTGGCATCAGAATGGTATGCTGAAGCAAAGAGTAGCATATGCAAGGACCATTCTTGCAGTACAAACAACATCAGAGAGTGGATAAATCCAGTGATAAGCCAGAAATCTAGTGCAATCATCTAATGATGACACCAGGTGACTGACTCAAACACACAGAGATTGGATTCATACACAGCAAGAGGCACAGAGATGTGCATTCAATTTAGAAGTGATTTCAGTCCAGAACCTTTGATTCTCAGCCTATTGGTAAGGGATTTGATATTCTGACAGGATCATGCAAGCTAATGTCGAGATAATTGCTAGAATACCTTCATTTGGCTTTAATTGAGGGAGAGTTCAAATTCGGGATATGCAAGGAAGTGCAATGGTTGAAAAGTTGATATGAACTAGAGAGGGTTAACACAGCAAGAGATTTTGGCAATATGCCAACCAGCATGAGACAGCTCTGTGGCTTGTTTACTTGAACCAAACCACACCCGCTCTACATTAGAAATCATGTTGCAATACCTCATCGAGGGACAACTGCATTTAATCTCATTGAACATTAAGTTTGTTTAGTTGTTTCCCATTTGTTTTAGCTGGAAGACAGCACGTGGCTGAGACATATGACAAACTCTAGGCTGGGACAAGCAGGGAAGGCAAGACTGGCCTTCAATCAACATTTTACTGCAATTTTTCGGCTACAAAAGCAACTAAACAAAGTATACAGCAAGTGTGATTGATAGCTCACCTTCTAAGCTTATGAAGTGAAGAAAAACATTATGCCAAAGGCACTGAATAGCACTTGAATGAATTGGAGAATAGCGCTGGTCAGCAAAGCAGCACGTCTGTTCACTTCAGGCCCCGACCGTACTCAGAGTGTGTGCATGGATTCATCAGTGCAGTTACCAACCAGCGAGGGTGGATGAACAAATTCGGCCAATTAGGGAGTGCAGTGTATCCTTCTGTGTGAGAATTTGTGCACTGGTGACATCATGATCACCAAGGACAGTAGTATAGCCCATCCTGATAGGAAAAATACCTTGTTCAGGACTTTTAGTACTGTGTCGTACAGACATTCATGAGATTGACATCAAAATCCACCAGCACTATTGAATAGGGAAAATTTAACTGTGATGATTGTCTACTGTTATCTCTATTCAAGAGTCAGTGTTCGCTTGCCTGGCATATCATATAATCGATTATAACACCATTTTAGTGCATTTAATGTCTTCAAACTGGCTTTTTAAGGCATTTCTAATTTCGCAGGAAAGCGATTTTGGTGCCATTGGTTCCTTGTTCTGTTCCCCTGTGGCACAAGGATGCATTCTGGAACGTGTGCATTGAAGGGATCGGAGCTTTTTTGTATTAGAACGCTCTGAAGAATGGATAGATGAATGTACAATACACGCAATATCTCACCGAGCTGTAAAAATATGGCTCAGACTACAGGGTCATTAGGATCTCGTAAAAGTCCCATTGCGTTGGCTATTGTGTGTATCCACAACAACCATTTCTGAATTTTACACCCAATGAATCCTAGTCAACAATCTGCGATGCAATAATAATAACACAATAACATCGAAGTACAGATCCCAATGAATGATCTTTGCATTTTTATAATAACGCTGAATATAAGCTATGTATTCAGAGGTGCATCCTACTATCAGACTTGGGAACGGGATTTGTCCAAAGCTCAGGATTTGTCATACAGAAATATGGCAGGTCCTGAAGTCAGAGCAAATCGAAGCTTGGTGAAAGGGGCAGCAGATGATCATGATCCCTACCAGGTGGCATAAAATCAGAGAACCGTTGGTTTGTGATGTAAACAAAGTATTGCACTTGATGGGACAGTAGATGATTTACCGAGGGTCAGACATTGCATCGCCTGTAAGAATGCGGTGTTATCACATCAGATCTACTTTTTTCAGGTTCCCTCAGGTGCACTACGGCAAAATCTGCGGTCTGATGTTCTTCACCGGTGGCTTGCTGGCTATGCTACAGTTCCCGTTGTTCCACTGGACACAGTCAGGTTCGCAGATCCTACCGGTAAGTCCTTTGCGAAGCAGTGCTCGTTGGCTATGCGTCGGTTCTCTTTGTTTCACTGGACGCAGTAAAGCTTAGAGGACCTTTTAGAAGGGGAGGATTTCATTTGACAGTTTAGTAGACCAATACATGTGAAAGTTAGGTGCTTAAACTTTTGAAACATAAGAAAGTATAAATCCGTGTAATTCCGTTCTCACAAGACCGAGGTTGGGATTGCTTCTGTAAGATTCCATTCGGTAAGATTGCAACCCCATCGACCTTTAGTCCCGAAGACATTCAAACAATTTCGATGGTTGGTGTCAGCATCAGCATCCTGTGTATAGTCGTCAGCCCTTCGCTGAGTTTGAGATGCAGATGTCAAACCAGTCAAGGATGCAATACTTCCAAATCATTCGTGCTGCTGCTTTCTCCAAAGGGCAGTCAATATGATGGATGAGAGGCCAGTAAGGAAGAATGCACCATGATTGAGGTCCACATTTGTTTTTGGCCCTGGTGCTGCCACTTGGACACAACTTCAGGCCGAATGACACTCATATAGCTGATGAAATCAAGCCGTACCTTTCATGAACCACTGTTTGTTCGAACGTACTCATTCAGTGATGATACCAAGCCTTATATGTGCACAATTGTTTCCGAATGTCTGACATAAATCACAAAGCGCTGAGATATTATCGCCTGTATGTATTTTCCAATGGCACATGTGAAAATCTAATCTCTTGGGTGATCCGAACAAACAAAATACGTCGTATGAACGTCTTGCCTCTGTTGGGATGGTGTCAGACTGTTTTCTGAAATCCCAATCCTCGGTCTCAATCATCAGATGCTCGGATGTAGATTGATTCCCTTTTGCAGCTATGATTCTCTTCTACATCGACTGTTTGGTGGACAGAATAATAGCGGATCGTCAACGTCCTGATCTCATCAAGACAATGATCTGGATAACGAATTGCATCTTGTCCATTTTGATGTTTGCATCGCTGAAACATTGGCATGTTGAATATCTTCAGGTTGTCAAGCATCAAATTCTTGTTGGTTTCAGGTGACAATATTTTTCTTGCTTCTGACGGCCAGTACATTGGTGCACCCAATCTTCATATGGTGGCGTTACCGTCGCACAGGAATCAGCAGTTGAAACTGAAGATTATCAGCAAACGCTGGTGGTGCTGAGAGAAAAATGCCGTGTCGCTCCAGTAATAGATGGAGGTGAAAGTGAATTGTGTCTTGAGAATATAATGTACTTTTGCCTGAACCTACTTAGTAATGTGTGTATATTTGTATCGTAAAGATGTACTTGAGGAGATGGGGATAAGATGTGCCTAATTCACGAGAAGGAGATCGATAGACGCTGACTTTGAATTAGATAGTTTGAAATTCTGAGTATTAACCCTTTCACCTCTATGACCCCCAAATCACCCCGTTGCATTGTATCTTTCAAGATCAATTGAAGGGCTCGTGATGCTCTGATTCGAAAGAAATGAAAAGCAAACTGTAGTAGGGAATGAGATCTGAATGAGATCTTTCCTCTCGAATATATGGAGTAGATATTTCAAATCCACGTATGCTCAAGATTTTATATAGAGATATTGAAATGAATTGTATTGAACAAGTGGCTATTTCATCAATTTCCTGCTCAATGGCGTGAGCCAGGATTTGATGGAATATCCACTTGGATGGAAGATGGAATCACTAAAAAGGTAATAGTGGATCACTGGAAGCTGTTTGAGATTACGAACAAGACATAAATTTCCATGATGGTAAATTCACATTCAATTTATTACATCCCAACGTGTCAATGAAGAGTAGAATCGTTGTTCTGTCCCAAATGTGATATCACTGCACACAAAGCGTGTACCGGGCTTGTTAGCGACTAGGGTTACTCTTGAATAATTTGCAATTGTTTCACAAGTGTAGGGTATGTCTTATTGTAAAATTGGCCGGAAATTAACAGTACTGCAGTCTTGTAGTCACATTGGTCATGTGTTCCCTGGTCCCAATACATCTCAGTGTTTCAGATGCTGCGCTTTGCAAACTAAAAAAGCCATCAGACTTGAGTGTTGGTGTCCAGCCAGTTATAACCTTTGTTATGCTGTTGAGGGGTCATCTGATGTGTGATGTGGGCAGAGGTGTGTATGAACTGACAGCTGTTTCCACCTGACAACCATCACAGCTCCCCATCATCTGTGCATAGGAGCTACGTGAGTGATGTCAACAGGGGATAAGGCAATGATCCATAATAGATCTTGAACACACAACATATATAATCCAGGAGAGTTGAGACATGTCATTAAACGCCAACAAAAAAACAAAAGAAACCCTTTCATCACATGTGAGGTTGTCCTTGCCAGTATATGTTGGTTGAGATTTGGCACGTGCAAGCTCATTGAATCTAATGAAAGCTGTGAAAGTGCCAGGTGTGTTGCTGGGTTCGAAGTTGGACTTTACCCTGAATTTGCAGTCACCGATAGCCCCTGGGTATGAGATTTGTGCACATATTGAGTCAGGGGTGACAGTGGTGTGACGGTCTGGTGTCGGTGTGGGATGTGCTCGCACATAGATAGTGGGGTCCGTCGATTTGTCTGTTGGATAGGAATCAGTCTTATCAAAGTGATGCTTTATTTCATGTCGATGGTGGAACTCGTCAAGGTCTGATTTGCGTTCTGCCCTGTCCAGTTCACGTAGTGTGGGGCAGAAGTTCAGACCCTTGATGAGTACATTGGTCTGAGAGGTGGTGAGAGAGATCGAATCTGAATTTCTAGACTCTACATGAAGAGACGACAAAGAATCGGAGTATAATTCAAAGCATTTATTGCAGAAAATGCAGTTGTCTGTTTGATGGGGGTGCGCGCACGAGTGCTCCCCTACGAGGAAGCCACTGGCTGCTGCTGTGGCAGAGTATTCTGATATGACTCGTTGCATATATAATGATATATAATATATACTCAATGCATTCTGAAGAGCATCGCACAATGATCATAGTAGCTGATACATAACACAGTCTTTGTCACCCCAGCAGACCCCTCATTATCACGGTACTGATAAGCCAGATGTAAACTAATTGCCTCAATTATCAGGGCAAATCATCTTATCAGATGAACCACACATATCTATGTAAGCATTCCCTTCTGTCAAGCGAGTTTCATTGAGCTTATCCACCTAACTTTGTCTGAGAGGGTAACGTGAGAATCATGTGGATTCTGTGATAGAACTCGGTTAATCAAAGTTTGAAGTATAACTCCTCCATACGCACATCGCAGATCCTTTATCAGGGAGATAGACATAATGTCTGCATCAACAATGGCCGTAGAAAATCTATGTTATTGACATTGAATTTGGACTTCAAACTGCTTGAACTATTAAGTTGGAAAATATGAAAATAATTCAGAAAGAACATTTCTGGATGCTGCCTTCCATGCTGTTCATATCTCTCCAACAACTATCGATATTCGAAGATATGTTGAGGAGAAAATGGCAGAGATAGTACTTCACGGTGGGGGGGGGGGGGGGCGCAACTTCATGCATTTTTTCAAGAGATAGAGGCTTCCGACATATACAGTGGTCTGGTTTGTTAACTATGTGGATACGAAATGAGACTTGGGAGGGAAAAAAGTCAATATTGTCTGGTAATTCGAAGGAGAATATGCAATATTCCATTCATATGTACTAGAGGATATGGAATGGAAAATCCAATTACGCGAAGAAGGCTGCCTTTGCCAACCCTTTCACTACCATAAGCCCTGAATACCCCTGGAATATAGTGTTCTTCAAGTCCAATTGGAAATCTTCAAATGGTCCGATTCGAATAAAATGAAAAGCAAACTGTAGTAGAGAATAGGATCCGGCTATGTGGCTATTCCACCGATTCCCAGCTCACTAGCATGAGCTGAGAATCGATGAAATAGCCACATGGATGGAAATCTATGTAGCAGTGAGAGGGTTAACTAACATTGTCGGACCTGTCTATCAGATGTATCGTTCATATCCGTACCCCCATCATGAGAGGTGACAGAACCCCTTATACAAAGGCCTGGAAATAACGCTTCGGGACAAAAACACCCTGGACAAATATTCCTTGGTCCTTGGCCTGATGAGCAGTGTAGGACATTAAGGCCCTGGACAAATACGCTTGATCCTGGGCCTGAAGATGAACAAAAAATTGAAAAGGATCGACCTGATATTGTGATGGAATGATTAAGGGAAAATAAAAGTTACTCAATCTTTCCTAAGTTGCATCTCTGATTGCTTGGCTCAGTCAAGTAATACACTCAGCTTCCTTGTTGAGAAAGACTAACTCACAATCCAGCGCACTTGTCACATTAGGAATGAAAAAAGAAAGAAAAATATACAAATAGGATGAAACAAATGGGAAGATGGTCGAACTGAAGATAGCATGGACAAATAGATGGGCAAACACGCAGAAGCGCGGGGGTTAAATCAATAGGCGGGTAAGCTGGCAAAAGGCCTAACATACAAACAATTGCATAAATATGGATCAGCACTCTCACTAGCTCAGCACGATGTAAGCCTACATGTAGGGGTCAGGGTTGGTCAGGTCTCTCCTATCAATTAAAGAATTGATGTACTTCATCATGCTGAAAGTGATGCGGTCAGATAATTGATGCCACAGCAGTTGATAAAACTCCGCCACCGAGATGTCTATGAAATTTGCAAATGAAAGTGACAACTGACATGTGACAATGTTATACATGAAGCACAGAGGGACTTTTTTGGCTTTAATTGGAGATCCAAAATTCGAATTCATTTATCCGTACTCACACATCGTATCAATTATGAAGCGATGCATAAATGCAAATTACTTAACTGATGTAAGTGAATCTTTGACCAAACACAGAGCCAGAAATGCTTCCTGAGTACATGACAATTTGATGTACAGCTCCACTTCATGAGTTGTGGATTGATTGACCAGACATTCCAAAAATATATGTGATGGTTGGAAGGTGAAGATAGAAGAGTAGATGTCGGTGTTTGCAGTTGCGGACTTCTGCCTTGGTCGTTGTTATATCTGAAATATATGATATGACGAAGACCATAGTGGAAACATACTCACTGTCCCAATGTGAAACCTGAACAGACATAGCTCATCACGGAATGGTTTTAATGCCTGTGAAGAAAATACGTTATCACTCAATCATCTTACATTTTTTTTTCATGTCGGAATAATTGCTGTAATTGAATCGGACCTAATGAGAACATGTCCTAGATTGCTCCATTATCTTATACAGACTTACCGAGAATAATGTATACATCTTAAGATAAAAATATCTTTTGACTATTATTAATATGGATACTGGATATCGCGATGAGAACTTCTAATTGTTCTTCATCACTGCGATAATATACGTCTTGTATTGTGGTCTGTCGGTTCAACTCTCGAGATATCTTGAATTGAGTTGAATTCTACTGTCAGATGCTCAAAGCTGGTGAAATCCACAGTCTCGTATACTGCCTTCCTGTCAACGGATTCTACAATTTTAAATCTAAATCTTAAAATACTTTATTGACCTGAAGAGCGGATTCGAAACGGGAGATTCAGAAAATTTCGTAAGCCTCTATAGCCAAATTGCCGCGAGGAATGTGCCTTATGCTGAAGGAGCTGATACTGTCCGTCTCCACAGAAGATATCATAGGCCTTTCATCCAAGATAGTCCTTCCTCCTGATATGAGGCATCTATTATCCCCTGGCTACTTTAGCAAGTGATTTATTGAATAGATTCCAATACCAAATTCCACAGGAATGTGGTAAATGAGAAAATTTCTCAATCTGTCTAGAAGATGATTCTGTGTGAGATATGATCCAATATTCTGGTCTCAGGAAAGCAATGATTACTGAATATCATTTCTCAAATGCTGAACAAATCTGGGACCTTGATGATGAGCTCAAGAATACATGATTGACAACATCTTTGCTTTCCTATGAGTAACTCAAGTCCACACAGTTGTTTCAGATTTTCTTTGTACATGCATTGTATTATGATCAGGCTTTGTGGATGGGTGTATAAATAATGTAAATATTATATATAGATCATAATTAGACCTAGCTGAGAAGGGTAACCCCTTTTGCAGTTAAGAATAATTTGTAAGCCTAATCTGAATCAGAGAGAAGCTTCAACTGACAAAGATTTATCACAGACTCCAATATAAATATAGAACTATAAGACTCAGGAACGATCCAAACAGAGGAGACTTTATGACCACGCATCACAAATACATGGGTCAAACGCTGGATATATAAAGGGTAGTTGCCCTAAATATAAAGCTTGTCTTCTCAAAATAGTATGAAGTCCAAAACTGGATACTTGATCTGCTCTTAATAATTTTGATCACTTACATTTAGATTGTCCATCAAATTACTGACACCAGCCAATAGGGCATGAGCCTCTGTTATGCCCAGAGATATTCCTAGAACTCACAAAACGACGATATTCCCATTACTTTGGCTATTTGTCACAACAGACTGAAAATATAATGAGAAAAGAAAGCCAGAAAATTCTACGATGCTCTAGTAGCTTAGGCATGTGATCCCACAGTACACTAGATGGCAGTGGTAGAATAACACTTTCATGACACACCAGATGGCCAACTATATAGCAGCAATAAAAATGTGACAATGCCTCATGCATTCTCCAGCAGAATCCATCATCAAACTGAGAGTAGACACAATCTGTAAAATGCCAATAATTCCTGACTATGATTTCAGCCCAAATGTGACTAAGTCCAAGTAACAAAACATTTAATACTTGCTCACAGACATGATCAGTAGTTGGTCTCAGTGTGTGGTTGCTTTGGCAGGTGACATTTTACAACTATTAAATGGTTGAACCATGCACCCATTCATTTTCTGAGCAAAACCTCAATCCACTACAGTCATACAGTTACTATTGTACTGAATGTTTGAATACTAATCTGGGTTGATACAAATATTCAAGAGAAAATGTCAAATAGAGATCAGTGCAGAAAGGTTGTAAGTAATATGTCAAAATGATGTTGAAAATAACAGATTCCATGCACACACTTGAATATCACAACGGATGCAGTCACAAATGCCTAAATCTGCACAGATCTAAGTTTTCTCACTTATAGTACAGTCACACGGGGCACGAGTGACTTCGCGGGTGCTCGCGAGTATGGATATTTCGTGGTCTGGTGCGTCTGTTTGCGAGTAGGTGCGAGTGTGGCCCATTGGCAACTAATTGGCGAGAATATGCAACTAATTGGGGGGGGGGGGGGTTGATTGGCGAGTGAACCAGGGGTACGTGCGGGTAAGTTGGGGATTGAACAATTTTCTTCTTGGCGGGTGTATACATCTGATTTGCGAATGATCGCGATTGTTTGGCGAATAGAGTACAGTGAGAACTGACTTCGTTTTTCTTCTGTTAGCCATGATGACACCCATCGAGTTCTTGGTCTTCTCTGCCTTCCTCGTCTTGCTTGTTCATTCCGCTGCTGCTGCTGGGCACACCGTAATACTGCATCTCTTTGTTGATGAACTTGTTGCTGTCGCTGGAGCCAGAACTCAATAACTTGCAAATTCTCTTCAAAAGAGAAAAAAGGCTGCCATCTCTTCGAAATGGTAGTACATAGTTTTCAGGAACTCAGACACAACTGAATTCTTGATTCTGCAGCACAGACTATAAGAAGGCAATGGCACACCCTAGTTGACGTCCAGGCGTGGGAATTTTAATTTGTCAGGGTTTTATCCCGCCGTTAAAAATGGTCAAAGCAGTCACAGACACTCTCAGATCAGTCTCCTATCACCCCCATAGTCACACGCCAGCACCCCCCATTCAGTTGCATTCACC
>JAUOBU010450980.1:0-11112 GCA_032360585.1 Nereis procera | reverse complement strand
CGTCATATATCTTGATTGTGTGTGTGTGTGTGTGTGTGTGTGTGTGTGTGTATGTGTGTGTGTGTGCATTGTGCATGTGTGTGTGTGCATGTGCATGCATGTGTATATATGTGCAGTTGCTGTTCACTGGAAGCAACATGCTTGTATGCAGGTTTCACAGTCATTATGAGATTAAGTTTGAGTATGACAATTATCATTGTATAACTAGAATATACTTCAATTATTTCAGACTTGGTGGAATTCCTATCGGAATTGTTGCGGTGGAAACAAGAGCTGTTGAAGCAGTGACACCAGCTGATCCTGCTAACTTGGACTCAGATGCAAAAACAGTTGCTCAAGCAGGTCAGGTGTGGTTCCCTGATTCAGCTTACAAGACAGCACAGGCTATCAAGGACTTCAACAGAGAACAGCTACCACTCATGGTCTTTGCTAACTGGAGAGGGTTCTCAGGAGGAATGAAAGGTGGGTTATCATGTAATTCATAGAATCACGCAGAGAAAGAACACCTTATAGTTGTGCTCCTGGCTTTAATATCACACCCATGGGAAATGGGGTGTAGTGATATCATAACAAGACCTAAACATTGGTGAATTTCCCTTTACCTTATCTCCAAGAGTGTGGAAACTTGACAATCACTGTTGGGAAAGTTTGCACTTCTATGACATGATGAAACTCAATAGATACAGAAAATAATGTGAAAAGGTCCCAGTATTGAAGAGAAAGTCCCTGAAGTTGAGGCAAGGAAGTTTTGGCTACACTCCCTGTGTTCATATTGCCCATAATACCACCATATTACATGGAGATATGGCTTGTGGTCCAGAAGTCTAATGCTGTCACCTCGGGCACCTCATTTGGACATCAGTACAAAGTTCTATGCCTGTACACACATTTCAAGATCAGTGCCGAGTAAAATGGCTATTCAGTCCTTCTGATTCCATTGTTTCTGTCTATTGCTGGAATAGGTACATGAATGTGACTGATTCTCCCACCTAATTCTGGTTTCTATATCATTTCAGAAAATATAGAGTATTGAACTCTAGTCAATCATCAGGTTCTCAACAGAATATTATATCATTCAATCAATTCACCTGGTTCAACTAAGCTGATATAGAGTTCATTCTTTCTAGAGTTGAATTATAGACTTTCATGAGTATTACTCTTCCATAAATTTGATAGACCCTTCAGGTTACTGACAGTGCCACTGCTTATATATATCTGTATATAGAAATAGAAATAATGTAAAAAAAATGTATCACTATGTTGTTAGTGGTAATGATTGCAATGGCAGTGGTAATGAAGACATTTCCGATAACCATGAGGTCTGAATTCTGTTGTAGATATGTTTGACCAAGTATTGAAATTCGGCTCATACATTGTGGACGCATTCCGAGAGTACAAGCAACCTATTCTTGTATACATCCCACCCAATGGTGAGCTCCGTGGAGGGGCATGGGTTGTGGTTGACCCTACAATAAATGAGGAATATATGGAGATGTATGCTGACCAAGAAAGCCGGTAAGACAATAAAGAATGACACAAAAAAAGGAATAATCACATACATTCATATGTTTTTGTGATCCTCTCTGTTCATATTTTCATGATAGAAAATCTATATCACAGGCAACTGGTATTCTGACTGCTTTTGTTACCAATGCTAATGCTCATTTCATTCAGGTGATTTCTCTTCAATCTGTAGTTTATCAGGATATAACATATTCTCTACTGGGACATAACTCAAATAGATCTTTCATGAGTGTGGAAATATCTTCCTCCCTAAAATCACAAATCAAATCCGATATGTATCCGTTTTAGACAGAGTATCTGAGTCTGGTGAAGTAAATAAAGGAATTGTGTTTTAGCACCAGAATGTCACATGAAAAAGTATCTTTTGCCCCCTCTGTACATGCATAATACTGTTTTGAATCCTGTATGAACAGACATTGCTTCCAGGTGCATTATGTGGCAAGTTGCAAGCCAATGACTTTATTTTTCATATCCTCAATCTACATGAAAATCTATTTCCATTATTGTTTTCAGAGGTGGTGTGCTGGAGCCAGAGGGAACAGTTGACATTAAGTTCCGGTACAAAGATCTCAGTAAGGTGATGCATAGAATCGACCCAGTCTGTGTAAAAATCAAGGAGAGATTGTCATTTCCAGAAATAAACAAAGATGTAAGTTTCTTTAGATATCACTTCAATCTTGATTTCGTTTTGTGATGTAATGTCTGTTTCTAGGCAGGTATTATCAATATATTTAGTTGTGGTTATATCCACAAAAAAATATGCACCAGCTAGTGCAACAAATGCATTAGGAGCAACACATTCCATGTTTAAAGATCAGATGGGCACATCATCAGGAGCAGGTACCCTTATTCAGCATTGTACCATAACTTTGTATTAGGAAATTTTTTTCACACACTATATGAGTTTACTAGATGTTTGTCAATGTTTCAAAATACTTTCAAACCTATGGATGTGATTGATTAATCAGGTTGATGTTTGTGTTCATCAGAAACCATGCTGTACTAGTCTGATGGTATCTATGCATGTGGAAGAACCTTTGACCATGGACAACCATTAGGTCTCTTGTTTGCAGTATACCTTGCCATACCAAGTAGGGAGAAGGTCCATGAAAAGTCATCCATCATCAAAGGTGGTCTCTCTTAGGGTCTATTCTTACATATTTCATTCTATCAACATTATTGTTGTCATCAGTCAATACCAATTTGATACTTTCTTTCATAGGATCGTGCTAAATTAGAGAAAGAGATGCGGACACGAGAGGAAATGTTGATGTCAACCTACCACCAGGTAGCAGTAACGTTTGCTGATCTTCATGACCGAGCTGAGCGTATGCACGACAAAGGTGTGATCACAGTAAGTATCATGAAGATGAAATGTGGTGTATGGGGTGTTGTTCTACACTGGTGAAATTAGCTATGATTGAATGTCATATTTCACACGCAAGTTACAGCATAGCTCATTTAATTGTATTATCAAAATTTAGTGTTTCTTCAAGAAGCCAAGCTCATTTCTTCCATTCAGTAAGAAATGAATGCAATACAGACATGAAGTCACATATATTGTCCGTCTTCATGTTATCAAAACCGACCATAGTTATGGAAAATATGGGTATTCAAGTTACTGATGAGCATGTATCCATATGTCAGGTTGTTTACTTCCTTTTCGCATATAGTGCGTACTGAATAAACTGATTTTTCAACTGTGCTCAGTCATTCTTTGTGATTGAGCCTTTTGAATCATTATTTTTGATGCAGTCAGCTGCCACCTTGTAACAGGTCATTGACTGACATTTGAATCTCACATTTTTCAGGATATTATGAAATGGAAGGAGAGCCGCACATTCTTCTATTGGCGACTGCGGCGTTTGTTGCTGGAAGAGGATGTGAAGAAGAAAGTCATTGCTATCAACAAAGAACTGACCCATGGGCACATCAAATCGATGCTGGCTCGTTGGTTTGTGGAGGCCCATGGTACTGTCAATGTAAGTTTCAAGAAATTTTTCCCAATTTGTTTTTCTTCTATGTCACTGAGTCATCTCGCAGCTTCCACATGTGGGTTAACTTCATAATCATATGGATCTAAGATTCTTTATTCCATTAGGTTAATACTTATTGCACTCAGATTAGGGCCTATGCCATGATGCCCCAGAGAGCACATCAGATGGTGAAATGATAGATTGAACAAGACTAACCTATCAGTCAAAGGTTTGAGATCCACTATTCCATCATACATTTGCAAGGGATCACATTGGACAAATATCTATATCTAATATTGCTTAAGCTGGTAACTTCGATATCTGAAAATTACCTATGATGGAAGAATAATTATCAGGAATACAGTGAAAACCTGCATCCATAGTCTCTCAACCCCCACCACATCCCCCCACCCCCCAAAAAAAGAGAAGTCATCAAAATGCAGTTTAATCAGACGGGTAACTATTTGACTGTATGAAATGGAAGGGGTATTGCATCAGTATCAAACTGATCATGTTTCAATGTGCTTATGATGCAATTGGTCAAACTAATGTTGCTCACTTCTGTCTTTCAGGCTTACCTGTGGGAGGACAACAAGGCTGTTGTTGAGTGGTTGAGCAAACAGCTAAGTAGCGATTCATCAGTACTACAGGAAAACATCAAATGTGTACAACGTGATCACAATATCAATCAAATCAAATGGTAGGCTTCAAGAAAATATTCATCCTTTTTTTATCTCTTGAATAGCTGATTTTGATTAAACTGAGATATTGATCTAATGACAACTTTGATCTTCTTGAGATTGCACGTCTTTGAGTGAATGTATTATTGAGATTTATTCAAATACCCACTAAAGTACGCATCAGCTGGTTTTATTGATAGCCAACTTTCAAGCAGGTGGATATTGTGTCCTTGTTACTTTAGTGAAGACTGAGGTGAGCATGAAAATGCATTGATAATGTTTTTGTGTGGTCATATCATAAATCCACTATTACTTTGACTATGTTTAACTGCTAGAACACAGAAATTGTAGTGCATATTGGTATTGAACTGTAAAATTTTGTATTCCAATATTAATTATGCATTCTCTGATTGAATTTCAGTCTTATTCAAGATAATCCAGAGGTTGCAATGGATTCCATCGTCCACATGACACAACATATGACTGCTGGTCAAAGATTGGAAGTTGCTCGAATTCTCACTTCAATGGACTCCACATCAACGTGATCACAGCCAATGTTTCCACTATGTAACAGACATCTGTTAAAACGAAGCAATCAAAAGTCATCATTGCTTAATTTGTGTCTTTGCTCACACGATCTGTAATATTTCCTTACCAGCCTTTTGTGAATCATTCAAAATTGGGCTGAACTCTGGTTAATAATGCTTTCATATCTACATCATTTTTTTTCCCCGTAACATACTGATCCAGATCAGTATGTTCATTGATCGAGTGTGTTGTGAAAGGAGGGAAGTAGTTGTTCCACTGTTGGTTTTGTGAAGAACATTCATTATTTTCAGTGAAAGAGTATACACCTTTGCGGTATAATTGATTAGAGGGTATGATGATAGATTTCCATGATAAACAGGAATGAGGTGCAGAGGATAGCCTACTGCTCACATGATTCTTCCATTAGTATTACATGGCTGTCTCAATACAAAAAGATTCGGAGAATGCCAATCCTGCATGGTGCACTTCTATATCAATTAAATCTAAATCTCTAAAATCTATGGTTCTTTCCTGCACATGATCCTACCCTGCACAAGTACTCTCGGAATTTCACAATCTGAAGATTTTTTTTTACTCAGTTTTACAAACTTCAGGCCGAATTATTTCTTGTGATGAGAGACAATGCCAACCATCTACCAATTAAAACAAGAGTGTCGTGATGTTCAGAGTTATTTTGCACCTGCATTCATTCATTCTTTCTCTTCATTTTACATATTTATTGTATGATCAGTGTTCTGATTTTTTGTTATTTATGTTGTTTATTTACTGTTCGAACACTTTGTCCTGTTTGTAATTATTTTAATATGATCTGAATCATTGTGTTTGGGACTTTTCCAATTCTATTTATTGAATAATGGGGTCAACTCATGGAAAAGTGCAATATCGTCCAAGCTGGTGGTATCATAGTAGTCAGAATAGTACCACATCCTACATAAATGAAGACTCTATTTCGCTGCAGTCAGACATGTTGTTTTCATTGAAGAATTTCTATATGATATATTTTGAAATTTGTCCTCTACATATGCTGTAAATAGTGATAATATGTCTACTGCTGCTTCCCCTATTACTATGCATGACCTCCCAGAAAGCTATGATCTGAAGTGACTGAAAGGTATGCGCTTCATAAAGCATGTGGTCCATGAGATCAAGACAATCATAGATTGAGCAGGGAAATTATAGAGGAAGTTTACAACCAGCCATTTTGATCACCATCTCCAACCCATAGGTGACTATTTGAGGGAATATTCATAGGATGAATAAAATCAAAGACCGGGTTAAGACATCTCACACCCAAAAAAAGAAACTATCTCATTTCATAAAATTGGGCTTCAACACATGTGGTGATCAGTAAGAAACAATGATCACCCAGGACAATTGATAGACGCAATACTGTCCACATATAAGCAAGATCTTATGAACTTGAATTAGATGATGTGAATTGTTCAGCAACTGCATCAAAATAAATGAAGATATTACAACATAAGTGTGTTTTATGTTATTCGTGTTCCTTATGCGCATCATAGATCAAAAACGAGTATTTTCCCCTATTTTTTCCTAGGTTTTTGTTTTTGCTGTCCACTGTTGTTTTTGTCGAGCTTTCTCAGAAGCATGCACTAGTAATTCACAGACATACAGCTATGGTAATACCGAGTGCAAGAAGGCACAACAATGTGATAGGATTTCAGAATACAATCATAAAACATCATCCATCTATTGTTCATCATCAATCGATAATCATTAAACAGCAAGCACCAACCACCAAGCACTAATCATTAACATGGGACATCTTGCATCATTCATCATGATTTATTCATCATGAGCAATAATCAATCATCATATATGAATCATAAAATTCATGCATCATCATTCACCATTCCATGTCAACCATCATCGATCACCAAGCACCAATCATCATGCTCCATTAATAATGATTGAGTACAATCATTAGAGATCAATCAAGCATCAAGCACAGCTCATTGATCCATTATCGAAACTTCCAACACCAAACATCATGCACCAGTCATCATCATCCGCCATGCATCACCAATCGATCATCTAGCACCAATCAAACATCAATCACCATGTTTCACCAATCAATCACCAATCAATAAAAAAAACATCACCCTCAATGATTCATCTGCATCAATCACCATCAATAAATCATCAAGCACCAATTGGTATTTGCGCTTCAACAGCATCAATCATCATCCATCAGTAGTTCAGGGGTGCAATAGGTGAACAATCCACAGTAGTGAAACCTGGTTATATACATTCTTTTCATGCAATTCGCCAAATTCATCATCAGGTGACTCAATATTGTTTACAAAATCTGCTACTATTCCGTCGTTAGTTCTTCTAGTTATAGATCTGATGGGTACATCCTTTGCTCTGTAAAATAAGAAATATATACGATGCACACCGCAATAGGTGTCCTGTACAGTTACCTTTTTGTAATCAAAGGGTGTATCACTTGTTGACATGAACTTCCTGATTGAAAAAGGTGGTGGAAAACTGAATAAGTCGAAATATTTTAGTGTATTCTTCAGTGAGATTATTGCTACCCAGTGTCTACCTTATGCGTGTGCTTGGGGCTGTGTTTACTATGTATGCTGAGTTTGTTTTACATAGGCATAGGAAGATGTTTTGAGTAAGGGGGGGAGGGCAAGTCAAGAACCTCACCCACAGCGCATGGTGCGTTATGCCTAAGGCCCAGGGCCCAGGGTTGAGGGTTTGGCTTATGCATATGCCTATGCTTTGGCCCAGGGTTGAGGGTGGGGCCAATTGTTGATGCTTGGGGCCAAGGTCAGGGGTTAGGGTCCAGGGTTGAGGTTTGGGCCCAGGGTTGTGGGTTTGGCCTACGGTTGAGGGTTGGGTCTGAAGTTGGGCCAAGGGTGGAAGGTAGAACCAGGAAGTTTGTACCTGGGTGGGCCAAAGGTCAAGGGTTGGGCCCAGGGTTGAGGAGTGGGTCCATGGACGGCCCAGAGTTGAGGGTTTGGCCTAGGGTTGGGCTGAAGATTGAAAGTTGGGCCCAGGGTTGAGGGTTGGGCCCAGGGTTTGGCCGAGGTTTGGGCTGAGAGTTGAACGTTGGGCCCAGAGATGAGTGTAGGGTCAAGTTTTGGAAGTTGAGCCAAGGGTTGGGCCCAGGGTTTAGAAGTGGGTCCATGGTTGTGGTTTTGGTTTTGGTTTCGGCCCAGGGTCGAGGGTTGGGTCTAGAGTTGGGCCCAGGGTATGAAGGCTGGGCCCAGGGTCAAGGGTTGGGCCCAGAGATTGGGGTATGGCCAAGGGTTGGGCTGAGCATTGGAGGTTGGGTCCAGAGTTGAGGGTTAGACCCAGGGTACGGCCCAGTGTTAAGGGTTGGGCCCAGAGTTGAAGGTTGAGCCCAGAATTGAGTCTAGAAGTAGGTCCAGTGTTGGGGCCATGGTTGAGGGTTCAGATTTGGTTTGGGCTTAGGGTTTGATATGAGGCCTAGGATTGGGCCCAAGGTCAAATGTGTGCATATGGTTGAGCCAAGAATTGGCGGATTAGTATAGGGTTAAGGTTGATGGCAAGGCCCAGACTTTAAGCCAAATGGTCGAGGATTTGGCCTAGGGTAAGGCAAAGGGTTGAGGGTTGGGTCGAAGATTCAGGGCTTGGCCCAGGGTCGAGGCTTGAGCCTAGGATCGGGCCCAGGGTCGAGGCTTGGGCTTTTGTTTGGCCTAAGTCGGCCTAGGGCTGAGCCCAGGGTTGAGGATATAATGCTCAGATGTATCAATTTAGCCTAGAAGTGAACAGCACCGCTGGTAATATTGTATCAGATATATAGAATACTTGTACAGTGATCAGATTCACCCGAAAATATTGATGAAGACATCATTATTGGTAAATGTGCCTCTTCAGAACCACTGATGTAAATTGTGTTCAGGTGTGCATTTTGGAGTGTTTGTGTGTCTGTTGGCCCTGTGTGTTTGTGATTGTGCATGGATATTGGAATTACATACAAGTGTAGCATTATTTCATGGTCATCTTAGCCTTATAATATTTCAAGTTAGATATGTTTCGATACCCTCACCGGTTGAGAAGTGGTTCTTTTTCATAGAGTGAATTCAGTGGGATTGGAGTTGCCCATGTTAAATCTTTACTCTGCCTTACGGAGGTAGGGTAGAGCATGGTTCACCATGAAGAATTCCAATCTCTCTGGTTGGCTCAGTTGATCATGAAATTATTGTTTTCTTCAGGGATTTGTCTGTGATGAATATGTGTCGTATGTGCCAGAAGCTGTACTCCCTTGGAGGAAAAGATATTGGATATTTGAATAGATGTGTCCAGGTATAATATCAAGACTAATATTTCGTGCAAAATATCGAGGACTGAAAATTTCTTTAGTTTCACGTCATTTGGTTTCCAGCTTTCCCACTCATATGTTGTTCATAGAGTAGTCCTATAAGGTTGTGTTTTGATCTGTCTCACCATTGTAGGGAATCCTCAAGAAGTGACATGTCAGATCATCAATTACACCGAGGAGAATTCAAATGAAAATTTGTGGTTTGGGAAATTCCAGCTTGATAGGGAAATTGGGTATGAAAGGGTCACCAGTAAAACAAGAAATTGTGAGATGAGGTATCCTAGCATGAAAGGGTCCGCATGGGAAAAGTAATTTTACCAGCTATTGACATAAAGAATGTTTTGATCGCAGAATAATTATTTTGCCATTAATGCTACTTTGTGTGGATCATCGATACATACTGATGGAGAGAACTTGACCTCGGCCAAAAAAATGACTGGTCATGGTACCTAGAGCATACAATCAAAAATATTTTTGGAATTTATAGAATTTAGATGAATGTTCATATTGTGATTCAAAGAATAGGATTGTACTCTTAGATGAGTTCAACTTGCATCATTTGTATCAAAAGAAAAGGACGAGCACCCAGTTGTAGCATACCGTTCCCGATGATTCCAGTTCCATAACTCTTTGAGAATTTCTGTATGGCTCTCTGGTTTTGTTGGTCTCAACAGAAGATGAATAGGTCTTTTAAGTCCGGGTTTCCATCTCGCTCCAAACTGAATAACTTTATACATTTGTATAAGGCAGCACCTACTGTCCCCTGGCTATGATAGCAAGCAGAAAAGCAGATATATTCAAATATTGCTCTCCACAGGAATTTGACATTTAAATATAGTTCTAATCCTGTCTAGAAGATGATTCACTGTGAGATATAGTTTCACTATCCTGGTCTCAGGATGAACCACTGAAATACCTAATGTCCAAGATCTCCTTCACTCCTCAAGCATCCCATTTCCAAGGCCATGGCAGTGAATCTATTTCATATATGATTGACAAATAATTCAAGCTTCCCTATGAGTAACTCAAGTCACGACTTCAAATTCAATTTCTTTATTCGGACATATCAATATGTAGAGAGGAATGATAGTCATTGTAAGGATCATAAGAATACAATTGAAACACTCTATTGATAATTCACTTGTGATTGTCAGTTAATATTATGTGATAATTCATTACAAAAGGCAGTAAAGAGACAATTAATAATAAAGTATCTATCTGACTACCTGGGCTCTGTCAACACAAATGGAGACACAAGGTGTCCATAAGAGCTGACAGAATTCGGTAACGAGTACAGACTAGAACAGGTGTTGATCACCCAATGATGTGCACAAAACTCAAATGGAGAAACTTCATAGTCAAATGTCACAAGTGCATTCAACTAACCGCTTTGAATGGAAAAAGGGAGTTGCCGTAATTATCTAGCTTGCCTCTATATCCATATGAAAGGTCCAAAAACCAGATATTTTGCTATTCTTACTATTTTCCGAACTTTTCATTTCAAAGATCTATCAAACTAATGACTTTGCCAATAGGGTGTGAGTCTCTATACAAATAGTAATACTCCAGATCTCATATAAATTACACAAGTCCCATTTCTTTCGCTCATCAACACGATAGATATGGAAAAAAAAATGAGAACACCAGAAATCCTACGATGCCTTAAATGCTACATCCAATTCAACAGCTCAAGACAAGATAATGTAAATCAAGATGTCAACATATAATATCTATATTTAGTGTTGTAGTCGAGCTGGTGAAGAGAGCTGTATATAGCAGAGGTAATCAGGCAGTGCTTGAGCAGATGAAATCACACAGTTGCAATCACTTCAGTCAGCAGCCTGACATCTCAAAATGTTGAACTCAGAATCGTGAAGGAGTTTACCTCAACATAACTGTATGGTCTGAACTGACCCAGTTGTCCTCCGACCCTCACTGCTGTGCTGCCTAAACACAGTACAGAACCTAGCAGAGTTCGATCTTGACATACACAGGCAGGTAAAGGTATCAAAAGAGACCTAAATGCAAATACCACTTTTACTATGCAGTTAAGATATGCATG
>JAUOBU010449869.1:0-11112 GCA_032360585.1 Nereis procera | reverse complement strand
TAATCTCATTTAGTCGGAGTTAATCTTTTGCTGCATAGAATACTAAATGATTCCCACAAGCTGAACGCATGTGACATCAAACCCTCACGCAGCATTTGTGACAAATTGCCCCATGATTATACATGTATCTTGGCGTAATTTGTCACTTATTCAATAAGCGGATAGGCATATTTGGAATCATATGAATTCAACAGATAAAATTTCTCATTTTATGCAGGCATCCTTTGCATGCTCTCTTTACTGGAATGGTTTTTTTCACATTGAAGTATAAGTTTCATGCCTATTTTTTCATTTTGTATTTACAACTCATTCCTATTCCATAATTACCGTGTAAAGATTATCAGTATTATACTTATTTTCTCTGGCGAGTACGTATAGACAAACAGTCTTGAATCGATTTGAATTATCTAAGTGAGACTGAACAATCCCATTCTATCGATGCGTTCGGCAAAATGTAGCAGGATTGTGCTTAAGGACAGGATATTTCATTAAGCATCTCATTACTATAACCCTAAAATCACCCCTAGATATTGTATCTTTCAAGTCCAGCCGGGATGCTTTCGATGGTCCGATCTGATTGAAACAAGACCCAAAGTGTAGTAGTGAGTAAGATTTGGCCACGTGGCCCCACTAACGTGAGCTGTGAATCGATGAAAAAGCCACATTGATTGAAATAGATGACAATATTGACCATCGAATCTCCGCTAGATATTGTGTCTTTCAAGTCCGTCGGCCATGTGGCCCATTCATCAATTCACCACAGCTCACTAGCGTGAACTGTGAATCGATGAAATAGCCATATGGATCGACAGATTAGTGCCACACATGTATCAGTGTTCCGCGCCATCTTCTGACTCACCAGTAAGAATGCCAGCGCCAGCATCCCCCAGACACTTCCTTGGAAGGGCTTGACAAGGAGACATCCAGCATCCGGGTCCCGAGACACCCTGGTCAGCATGCTGATTCCCAGACTCATATAAGGCTTAGTGAAGTCCACCACCTGCTCGCGGACGTAGCTAATCGTCATAGGAGCAACAGCAATCTCTGCCTCCTGGTGATGAGAATAAAAAACGATTGATTATCAGAGGGGAGAGACACCACAACTGGAAGGGAATGGACTGGATGTTGTATATCATTCTTGATAGAGTTGAATTGCGTTTCTGTATAATACAGTACAATAGTGATATGATACTATAATAGTATAAGCCTACCTCCCTTAACGATTCAATCATGTGATCACAAAGGTTAGCCCTTGCACTACTACAGTTGCCGCCCATGTGGCTATTTCATCAGTTCACAGCTCACGCTCGTGAGCTGTAAATTGATAAGATAGCAACATGGCCGGATCTTATTCTCTACAACACTTCTGTTTTTTTTAATTCAATTGGGACCGTCGTAAGCCTTGCTATTGGACTTGAAAGACACAGTATCCAAGGTTGATTTGGACAATATAGTAGTGAGAGGGGGTAAAAGCCAAGAAGATCAAAATCCCCAGCCTCTTCATCACTGCTCCCATCCTCATACTCAACTTCTGGCACCTTCTTCTTGTTTTCTTCATATTCATCTCCTCCTCTCTCACTATCATCACATTCATTGTCATCGACGTCGTCGTCGTCGTCGTCTTCGTCCTTTCTGATATACTTTGCAGGTGTGGGGGATGATTTTTTCATTCAATGTGTTTATTCAATCATACTGATAGATCGTTAAACACTCATACCCACATACTCCTACTAGCCAGGACAGTTCCTTTTCTGAAGACTACCACATTCTCTCCCTCCCCTAGTCGATTGCAACTACCTCGCACGCACGCACGCACGTCTCATAACTGCGAGCGTAACGCCGGAGGCTAATTACCTTCTGCCGTATCGGATACACACGCTTCCGACGACTGAGCGATTGACTGCAGCTACATGAATGTGTCAAGAAACCAGATGACTGGAATTTGCTAGCCATACGACAGTCTGTTGTGTGTAATTTGTATCTGGAACTTTCCTTACCTAGTGCTGAAGCACTGTTGCATGACGAACTGCATGACCAACCCGGCGGAAATGCCAATGTTTACATAGAGGTGCAAACGTCCGCACTGCATGCACAGCTGTAAGATGATGCTGGCAAGATAGAACGTGTGTGCTATGCGTGGACACATTTAACCTGATTTTTGTCGTTCCAGTTTCTAAAGATGGCGGACAACTAGGACGCACGCATGCACCTACCAGCAACTTCTTCTACCTGAACACAGGCATCATTGACAGATGAGTATCCTTTTATCTGATATCGGAAGATGTTCGGAACCCGTGGACGTGGTGGGAGGACTTATGGTAGGAGATTTACTGCAAAATCGGGTCGGGGAAAACTGGGGAATAGTAAACCTCCTCCCCCTGAACGCAACAGCAGCGTCGATACCACATCAAGCAAATTGTCAACAATTGAGTGCGCGCGTACGCGCCCGGCGATTCATACACTCTCGCGGAGCGTCAAGAGAAAAAGCACAAACATCAGCCCCGTGTCGAATGAGGAGAAATTTATAAAAACTCACTCATCATCAGTTACTCCACCCTGCACCTCTGGCACTTTAGGGCATATAGATGTTGAATCTCTTGACATTACTTGCTATTCCGAACCAGATGACACTCGTGGCAGCCCACATACTGAGAAGGGCGATAATATGTGTGATCGTGACCAAGCTACTCGGCCAGAACAATCGCCTGACCGAACATCCACTCGCTCCTCAATAAGCAGTGACCCAGATACTAAGTCAACCATAACTGAACAATCGGTCTCCAAAGGTCCCAGGTCGGCACCATACGAACACCTCCTACCTGCATTGCCGGACGATGATGAACCGGTCACTAACCGATCAGCACGCCGTAATAACCTCGAGCTATTAAATATGGTCAAACATGTCATGTCAACCGAGATGGAGACACTGATTCAGCGGCACGTAACTGAGGCTTTTGACAAACACACTAGTGTACGTGATACGAAAATAAGCAATCATCTTCAAAAAATTGCCACGCAAGTCAATACGCATAGTGATGAAATAAACAGATTGAACTTGAAAGTAGCTAACTGCAAAATATCTGAGGAGACCCCCCCTCTCCTGCGCAGACTTGAACGGCTTGAGCAACACTATCGGGACTGCACCCTACTGGTAGACGGTGTTCAGAAAGACCATAACGTCCCCCTGGAGGATCTGGTGGTGACAGCCATTGCAGGCCCGACTGGAGTAACCATCACAAAATATAATATACAATCAGTGTCTAGATTTGGGCCTTCAAATCAGAACAAGCCACGCCCTATCAAAATCACACTTAAAAATGCATGGCTCAAGAAACAGCTCCTGGCAAACAAATCCAAATTACGGGGCACACCCATAGGCATCAGGGACTACTTATCTGAAAAGGCAGCAGCAATCATTTCAGAAGCTTGGCGCCTTAAAGGCGCAGGCAAAATTGCCAGAGCTTGGTCGAACAGAGGGGAGGTATATATACGTATCACACCTGAAGACGACATGATCAAAATTGAATCAATTGATGAGCTTCACCAATACATTGAAGCCAAAGGTATTCAGATCGAGTACCAAGTACCTCCACAACCACACACAGGCAAATCAGTTGAGAAACCAATAACCACCAACCATGACGTACACTCTCGAGATGGAAGTCTCTTTGACTACCACTTCCCAGCACTCCCAATCGGCAAAGACACCCCGAAAATGCCGTCAAACTTTGAGTTCCAGGAAATGATCAGCAATGTAGACTCCACTATTAAAAAACACAACGCTGCCCGTTGCACGTCCCCTACAACAATCTTGGGAACAGACCAGGGTCAAGAATCTACCCAGAAAAAACCCATTGATGGGGCACACTGTGTGAGAAACCAACCTGAAGACATGAATCATGTCGCTGTGTCACAAACACCCCTAGAAGGTTTGCGTCTGGTTGCCAAAAAATCAATTGAGCAGATGACACCTGATAACCAAACAGTTGGTTCCCCATTAGCAAAAGGTTCACTGGCTGAGGGAAAGATAATGAAGATGGTTACATCCACCCCAGCACCCAATAACCTGATTGAACTACATGATACTAACAGACCTTCCGGTAGTGGGACCACACAACCAGTTAACTTAGTTACCTCGGCGGGGTCCCCAATAGACAGTACTAACAATGCCGAAGACACCGAATTACTAATGCTAAATGACAAACCCCTTTCGGACCCCAAACTTTCGATTAAACCAAAACTCAATAAACGTGAAATTTTAGCTAAGTTTCATGAGCAACCATAGCACTGGAGAAAGCTGTTTAACCTAGATGACCTGATGGATGCTCAACAGGAAGTACACCCTAGCGAGAGCAGGTAATCTGGGCTTATATAGCTTTTGACCAGTGCTATTTACTATTATTCAAATCAATTGCTCCTCCTGCTACCATCTCTGGGTACCCCAAACCAATTCCATATTGTATTACACTTTTCTCATGTTATATTTCTCCTTACATCATAATGTATGCACTATGTTTTCACGAACCAAGTTACTTGCTAGGCATGGTGGCCCGAATGCAGTGTTTCTAGGTGACAGCCATGTCGTACGCTATGATAAAAGATGGCCAAAGATGGTTGACTGTCTTTATGATGACATTGTATCTCTTCGCAAAAGTGAATTCCTAGGAATTGGCGGAGCTACATTCCATACGTTTCTTCCAAATGTACATGGCATTACTCTCAGGGGACAAAAGAAGAAGTACCAAAACCAGTGGAGGAAATACTGTGCCAAAAATCACACTGCAGACTTTGTCGTCATATCCCTAGGATCAAATGACATTGACAACATTAGACGGAGGTTACTACGACTCCACTCAATCTATAGTAATGATTACATGAAAATGAAGAAAGCTGTCTGCACTGTAAAACGCGTAATGATCAAGATAATCAAATCTAGAGCAAAGAAACTACTACAAAATCTGAGAGTTATGTTTCCCAAAGCTAGGGTTGTTTTTGTCTCAGTCATCCCCAGACCTGGCTGGGATGAACTACTCCAAAGAACTGCCTCACTGATAACTAGGGAAATGCGCTGTCTGGCTGACAAAGTCATTTACCTAGGAAAACTATCCAGGCAAAATTACTGCATTGATGGCACTCACCTGAACTCCTCTGGCTATCATATTTTTCATAGTAAAGTCATGAGATCAATCTTTGATCATCACCTTGCTGCGAAACGCAAGGAAGAGAAAGAGAAGATGAAAAATTCTGACCCCAAAATGTGTAACAGGGATTAAGATCACCAATAGATTGAATAATACTGTGCCCTGAAGTCACCTGGAGCCCCGGCTGGACCTCTGCAGTAGGATTGGCAAATGGTAATTTGAATACAACCAATGCACCATGTCAAGTGCGGTGGTCCAGATGGGGGTCATGTGATTTTTGGCCAGGGCGTAATAGCCTGCATTGAGGTTATCATGACTCGGTGATGTCAAATATCTAGACTACCCCAGTCCACCAAATTGACAATTATTATAGTACTGCAATGATGCCTACTGTGTTACCGCATACATTTGTGGATTTACTCGAAGAATGTGTAAGTCTGGGATCTCTGCACGCATTTTATGTTCTGTATGGCAATTGTAGATCACAACCACTTTGTTATGAATTGTATAATGTTTGTTACTAATTTTTGGAACCCAACTTGGGGGTTACAGTATGCATGTACAATCGCAGCAAGTACTTGGTTAGGTAGGAGAATGTCTTTGCCCCACTCTGCGTATCATGAATAACAATATTAACAACGGGCCACCAAAGGACCTAACAGAGTTGTCGCATGTAAAAGGGATTGTTATTGCCCATATAAATGTTAGAAGTTTGAACCGCAACTTGGAGGAAATCTTCAGAATCTTGTACTTGAGCGATATTGATGTCTTATGTATTACTGAAACTTTCCTCAAAGAATGTGTTGATAGCCAATCACTTAGTTACCCTGGCTATAATATCCACCGAATGGACAGGACTGAAGCAAGTGGTAAACAAAGTGGTGGTGGTGTTTTGATATATTCTTCCGCCAAGTATCATATAGAGCATATAGCGGAACTTGATTTATGTACTCCAAATATTGAGACATGCTGGATAACTTTAACATTACCAGATACTAGACCCAGCCATATTGCCTGCGTCTACAGACCTCCAGATGGTGATCCAGAACAAGGCCTGGAAACTTTAGAGAATCAAGTAATTTCTCTATATAATAAACAACAGTGCGATGTGATAATCGGTGGTGACATTAACATAAACTGGTTGCTTCAAAACGACCGGAGAACAAAAAAACTAAAGGACTTCTATAAAAGAATAGGCACAACAAATTTGATAAATGGCATCACCTACCCGATGAATAATGGGGGGACGTGTATAGACCACTTAGCTGTTAACCGTCCAGAGTACTATAGCACACATGGCATTATAGATTTGGGGGTGAGTGACCATAACCTGATATTTGGAGTTCGAAAAAAACCCAAATTAAAGCAAGGTAAAAGACATATTAGGATCAGGAGCTTTCGAAACTTTGATGATGCCTCCTTTGTTAGAGATGTCATTTTACATGACTGGACACCAGTCCTTAGTAGTCATAACCCGGATGAGGCCTGGGACCTGTTTATGAGAAGTTACACCCATATATTAGACAAACATGCCCCGTACCGTAAAATAAAAATCAGTATCTTCCTCCCACCTTGGATGACCAAAGACCTCTTGTCCCTATGTGACACTAGGGACTATCTTTTTAGATGCCATAATAAGACACCCACCCCTGAAACCCTGGCAGCTGCCAAAAATATGAAACATCGGGTTGAACAAGCAAAAAGAACGCACAAGAGGGATTATTTCAAGAAAGCGATTAATGATGCTAGGGGGGATAGCAAAAGATTATGGAAGACTATTGATCAAGCATTATCACCCATGAAAGAAAAACCAAAAGGACCCAGAACCATAAATGGTTTAAAATCACCACAGGAAAAAGCAGATGCCCTAAACAATCACTTCACAACGATTGGCGAAAAACTAGCTGCAAATTTTACCGGGCAAAGATCATACACACCTCAGTTGGAGCAACCAATTAATGTGATGTCACTGCATCTAGTGGATGAGATTTTTGTTTCCAAGATAATATCCAGCATGTCATCAAGTAAGGCTAGCGGGGATGATGGTTTTTCGATCCGTATTATGAAAATAGCACTTAATCCCTTTAGTATAATAATTGCCTACTTAATAAACCTGAGCATATTAACATCTATTGTACCATCCAAATGGAAGGCTGCTGCGGTATCAGCAATTCACAAATCTGGGAGTAGGGATGACCCAAGTAACTATAGACCCATCAGCGTCCTGCCAGCAATCTCCAAAGTAATGGAGAAGGTGATCTATAAGCAGCTGTACGATCACTTGAAAGAAAATGATATCCTGTCGAAGGCCCAGTTCGGGTTCAGGAAGCATCACTCCACCGAGACCTGTGTTCACGTTCTTCTAAATCACCTATACAATGCAATAGATACTGGTAAGGTTAGTGGGGTGATCTTCCTGGACCTGAAAAAGGCCTTTGATACGGTCGATCACAACATACTATTGTTGAAGCTACAATCAGTTGGAGTCGGAAAGTGTGCTTTGGCATGGTTTAGAAATTACCTATCAGGGCGTACTCAATATACTAAGATTGATGAAACGAAATCCTCTTCTGAGCAAATAAACTATGGTGTACCACAGGGGTCTATTTTGGGACCCCTCTTATTCTTACTTTACATTAATGATTTGCCAGCCTGTATTGACTTCTGTTCTACCTCTATGTATGCAGACGACACAGCTCTTTTTTACTCCAGTGATGACGATATGGATCTCCAACTCTCAATCCAACATGATCTAGGTGCACTAGATTGGTGGCTGATCCAAAACAAACTATCGTTAAATGTGGCCAAAACGAAACTTATGTTGATTGGGAGTCGACGTAATCTGATTAAATTCAGCAGAGTCTCTGTCTCTATGAGCAGATCTCAATTGGAAAGAGTGATCACTTTTAAATATTTAGGATTCATTTTAGATGAACATTTATCTATGGTTCCACATATTGATGCTGTACATAACAGCGTTGTCAAAAAACTAAATGTCATTGGACGAGTCAAAAAACTATTTAACATGAGCACTTCTTTGACATTATATAAAAGTCTTGTTATGCCAATCTTGGATTACGGGGACTCCCTTTATCACACTGCCTCTCATTACCAATTGGTACGCCTGCAGAAACTCCAAAACGTAGCCTGCAGAATTATACTGACTGCTGATATCAGGACCCCAATCTATGTGATGCATGAAATGCTGGAATTGGATACAATATACACCAGAGCGGAAAAACACCTTGTGTGTAATGTATACAAGGCCCTGCATGGAAGTGCGCCTGATGCACTATGCCAGATGCTATCGAGAATAGGCTCGCCTTCTGAAAACAAGACCAGATTACAACACTCAATGAATTTAAAGATCCCCAGAAAACAGACTGAGCATGGACAAAAAGCTTTTGAAGTTAGAGGTCCTATTGCTTGGAACAAGCTATCTGTGGAAATTAAAGAAGCAACATCGATTGAAAGCTTTAAAAATAAACTAAAATCGTCATGGAACACTCTATAATCATAGAGATGAAATGGTTATAGATGGTGACCCGTTGCTCCTATTGTACTATACCATGACCTGTGAAAATGAGAGGTATTTCTGGGGCTTGGCATCCCCCTGACTTCAGTTGCCTGCATAGTGTTTGTACAAATGTCGCATGGTAACCCATGCCCGAGCCGAGTAAGTGGGACTCTAAGCTGAACATGTTGTTACCAAATATATATTGAAACGCCTAGTTAAGATGTAACCAACTAATCGCTGTCTGAGATATAATGATGTACCCGTGTGTTCTTCTCTTCTTTAGTTACACAGTAAGATGGCAAAAGATGCCACTCTATTTTTGTTTACCAATGTTTATACGATATAACTGACTCAGTGAACACAAGGACATTGACGAGATGGGTGAAAAGACGGTCGCACTGATGCAGCCGGACGCATTTATGAATACTGTTCATTGCATTAATTTGTATATGTATTCTTCGTCAATAAAGAATTGTAAATTGAAAATTGTAAAAATTTCTCCGAGACGTTTCCCCGATGTTGATCATCGTCCTTTCGACGTCGCTGATGCCTGTCCTGATGTCTTGGTGTTCGGCGCCCGCCTCTCTCTTCGAAGTTGCCGTAACGCCGACGTCGCTGGCCCTGTCTCCGATCCTTGTAAGGGGCATCAGACCTTCTGCTCTTGTCTAAAAAAAAGAGTCCTTACGGCGTCCTTCCCTACCTCAGCTATAATCCTTGGATATTGTAACCGTGGAGGACAGTTTGTTAGTGTTCTGCAGAGTCTCAACCTGCGCCTTGAGATCATCGCAAATTTAAAGGCTGGTCGCCGGGGTGGAAAACTTGCACAACTTCTTGTAATCACTAGAAATAACAGACTTGATATTTCTTTTCCGAGATCTATTCATTCGAGCTGAGGCCACCATTAACAACATAACAGAGTCGAGGAGAGACTTGATTAACATAGTCATATTTAGCTTAGAATCAGCTACACAGTGGTCAATAGCGTATATAATGCAAACAGTAGCTGCCACGATCGGCTGTTGGAGCTTCTGCCAATCAAGATCACTCGTTTTCTGCTCCTGTGGTAAGCCCTCCCAGATTTCTTCATTGATTTTGGGAACGACTACATGAGGGATATTCTCAGGCCTATGCGCTTCTCTGACCCTCTTATTAAGTTCCTCATCGGATAATGTCTTCCGGATCATATTCATCACAAGTTCACTCAATCTGCTAGACACAGGGTCACCCACAATCACCTCCGCAAATAATCTCTCTGCTTCAGAGAGGACCGTAGCAGGATCTAAACTAGCATCCTCCAGAGAAATCAAGTTGGCGGCCAAAGCAGAAGTGTCAGCAAGTCCATCATCAGAAAGCACTTCCCCATCTGAAATATTCTCATAAGATTTAGAATCCCACTCCTTGGAGCTTATATCAGACACTTCAGGCGCATATCTAGCGCACTTGGCAGAACCATGAGACAGAACTGAATGTCCCTTGCTGCCTGGAGTAACAGTTTTATTTGTTGCAGGAGCAGAGGAAGGCGCTGGGAGACATGTGCTACGAGTCTCATCCTTCGAAGCATCAGTTATCACAGGTGGGCTATTTAACAAGTCACCCAAGACGCCGAAAGACGTACCGGGATCCGGGCAGGTAGACACCTCCGATGACACATTGCTATTCTTACGCCCACCGTTTGACTCAGTAAAGTGCTTAGTTATACCGGTACAGTTCTGTATGAGCATGAAGGAAGACAAACGGTCTAGCTTATCCGTAATGGCCTCCATCCTTGAAGATAAGTATGAAGCAGTACTCTGGGTCGAGGCGTAGACGTCGTTCAAGGCAGTCTCAGAACGAGGCAAAAGCGTCTCCGGTGTGTCGTGACACGTCACGACATCTGCATTGGAGCGCTCCGGCAACGTCAAAGACATAGTGTTCAGATCCAAGCCAGAATCTAATGGAATTATCAGCTTATCCTCATTCAATAAAGGCGTGCCTCGACCGTCTCTCAGTTCTTTCATCTCAAATATCGGTGAGAGTACCGGAGGCTCAGGATCAAGTCCGTCTGAGGTAGTCACAGTAGCTGATGGCTTATGGCGCGCCCACTGAGATTTGGATGAGGCAGACGAACCGTCCGTCCTTCTCCCGCCGCCCATGTTGAAGTCGTCAGCGATTCGAACCTGAACCCTATGAACGGGTGGCACCGCGGTACCCAAGAATTTTCAATTCTTGTCACTTCAAATCACACACAAATAGAGAAAATCGTAGGTAGATCGTCAGAATTTTCAAACTACGTTCGGCCAATCCGCGCGAACATTCCTCCATGACGTCAGAGCCTTGCACGTGCGCTCACCTCGTTTCTACGTTAATGACCCGAGGTCATTACGATTGTAGTATACTCCATGGATGTATGTGAATGGCTGGCTCTCTCTCTCTCTCTCTCTCTCTCTCTCTTTCTCACTCTCACTCTCACTCTCA
>JAUOBU010448758.1:0-11128 GCA_032360585.1 Nereis procera | reverse complement strand
ACAATGCAGACATGCTGCGTGCCGGACAAACAACCTTTGCTAAGCTCTATGGACAAACCAATCACACATGCCCGAAAATGCCCGACCATCAACGATACTATCCGAATGGTGACGAAACGAGTTCGGCAATTTTCGGCTATTTTCGGAAAATGAGGAATTCCTCCTTTTTTTGTCACGTGACATTGGGTGATACCGGACCTTATAATCGAGAGAGAGTAGTCGGATTTATTTGGTCTGGGAACCAGACTAACCTTCCCCCACAATTGCCCAAGTATCCCCCATTACATAAAGTGCAAATCCCTCCCCCAATCAAGAACACAAAATCTGCTGTCTATTTCAACAAACAAAGCAGCTCTTTCAAAGCAACTTGAAATAAAATACAACATTGACAAGCCTATGTTCTTTTTGAAGATATTGAAGAATCGACGGTTTTAGAGGACTTTTCTAATTTAATAAAATACAAGAATTGGCTGCCAAGTGTTGAAATAAACAGCAGATTAATGTCTCAAGAATAACCAACACAGAAGCGACAAAGGATCATGTTTATTGATTGGATTCAATACACAACACAATAATCTACACTAGCACATCATAAGTTTCATGAACATTTATACTGTCCGCATTTGTAGATTTTAAATTTATAATTTTAAATCAAATCCTTCCAAAGAATAAACGCTCTACACTGCTATTAACAGAAACTATTATGTCCCCAGGTTTACAAGCAATGCAAATATAATATGAATATATCTCAACAAAATTCAACTTTATTTGTTTGGATAATGCTGACTTATATGAAAAGGCCAAAATATTCATGATGTGCTAGTGTAGATACACCATGGTTTTAAAATGTTTACAATGTATAAATACACCTACATGTAGATTGCAATTAAAATAATACAATTAGCCAGGCACATGTCGGAAATCTTTATAATTTTATCTTCTCTCAATTTCATCTTATTAGAAATATTACAGCAGTTCCTTTGGTTTGCGAGTAAGCCTTATTTGTTTTAAAATGGCAATATACACATAGTCTCCTACATACAAACATCATAAGAGGTTGTCCCATTGGCATGCCTGTGCTGCCATTTTGAAAAAAAGGAATTGTACACTAAAGGCATTTGTAGCTCTGATGTTGGAAGTCTAAGATTTTGACATTTCAGAAAAACACTGCAGTGGTCATCTAATCCTTGATACAACGTGAATATTACTTCCTGGATGTTTTAGAAAGTTAATCACCTACTGATGAGCTCAAACTTTTGCATCAATGTCTTTGTGGTGTAATACCATAAATGCATAAATTGATAAACATCACCCCAACAAAATCCAAAGGTGTAATTTCCCTTCAAAGCCTTTAGATTGGCTTTTATTTTCAGCGACATGTGCCTGGTTTTAAAAGAATCTAATATTTGTATAATGCTGGGCAATAAATTAATTTTAAAAAGATCCATGGCAAAGACAGCTGGACATATTTTTGACAGTTGGGCCCCAGCTGAACATGAGCAGGCAACAGCAACAGGTGAATTCTCTGAACATTTGTGATCTGGAGATGAGATGCATTCTACCAAATTCTCCTTTTTATTCTTGATCCAAAGTTGAACTTAAAAATCAGTAGCAGCAGTTAATTTTCAGGGAGAAAAACTTGTTCCCAGATGGAGTTCTATGTAACAACCAATCTTGTATAAGTTTTGTCTGTGTCCTGCCATTGCCATGGATTTGCCCATTCCTAAGATGAGTCCATCCAGTCTTGAAGATGAGAGTGCCACAGGTTGACAACAGATTGAGACATCAGCGACGGGAGTTGGCATCTGTAGTTCATGATGTCCGCCAAGGCTCATGCAGTGTCCGTTCCTCATCCATACATGTGGGTAAAAAATAGACATGTTAGTGTAAGGCAGGGTACAGGTTATTTTCTTGTATGTTGTTCCAATTTGAAATTTTGAGGGTGGCCACCGAAACAAGACTGAGCAATAAATTAATTTAATTGGGCCGGAAAAAAAGAGAAAATTATGACTGTGTAGAGTGCATCAAACCTCATAAATCCGAGTACAGAAATGCTAAATGTTGCATGAAAGCTGAATATTTTCAAAGTGGCCACCCAGCTATGATAGCAAACTTTTCTACAAGTTCATTTTGTTGATCAACAATAATCTTTTTGATCATAACAGGTGCATCTCCATTTCAAGTTCAATTTTTCCACGTGAAGTTACCACCAATTATCATTTTTTACAACTTTATTTTTGCGAATATACAGACTGATTTTGATCCTAATCCTGTACCCTGCCAGGTCCTAATTAGCGCGTCGTCCTTTGAACTAAAGTTTCAGTTTTTCAACTGGTCGGGAGCGAAAAGACCTGTTTAATCAATGAAACAAAGCTGTGATGCAAAACATCTACAAAATATTGATCCAGTTGGGGCAAATAATTGGTGGAATAAATGGCATCAGTGCATTATGAGCTGTACTTGATGGATGTATTGGGAAGATAATTCCTTTTACCTTTCAAAGGTAAAAGATTTTATACTCGGCGAAAGCCCACGTAGCCTGGCAATAGCCAGCTTTCGTATTCCATAGCGTTTAATTGTCACTGCAAACGAGTGCATGGTAGCCTTGGTAGATCACCGAACTTTTACGTTAACTTGCTGCGAACGCTTTAGCTTATTACAGGCTCGCCCAACCTGGGGAACTACCATATAAGGGATAATTATGCAAGATGTGAAAGTCGCGCGTATAACTGGAAACTTTTAGCCAATGAGTTTAGTGGGCTGCGCGTCGGGACACTGGGCTTTCCCGCTGCTTGTAACTTACAGCCACTCTGTCACAGCCAATCTTCAAGTGAACATGCAATTTTTTGCTTGTTAAGTTTTAACCCACCGCCACCCCCTAAGCTCCACCAAAATTGGGCTGATAATTTCAAATATAGCGCTCGAACGTGTCATGAGGCTATATATGGGTTCTTCCCCTTTTGAGGGGTTGCTGGGTTTTTGTGGCCTCCCCCCCTTTTTTTTTTTCTTCCCATGCTTGGCATTTTTCTTACGGATACAGACAGCCAGTAACCCAATTCCTCACATTTATGGGGCAAATAGATCAGTTCCTGTTGTTATTTCTATTTGTTTTATATGCAAACTTAATTAGTCGCCATAGCGCTCCCGAGTTTCCTGAGGCTATGCTTTCCTGACCGAATGTAACATGGTGGGAAGTTATTATGTGTTAATCCGTGTGTTTGTCATGTGCATCGATGTGTTTGCCTCTTTGGCTTTGGGCATGTGGTTGCCCATTACTGGTCGGGCCTGGTGTTGCCCAGGGGATTGGTGTTCCCCCCTTTCTGGTCGGGCCTGGTGTTGCCCATTATCTGAATTTAAGTTTATTTCATTGGACCGGTTTGCCCTATCACTGGTATCCGGAATAAAATATCTTGAAGCTGTGGCATAAACTCAATGAATTGGCTCCTTTGCATGTTTATTTGAGTCCGAGTATAAAGCGGCAATATGTGTTCACATTAGTTATGCCAAGATCTCATAATAGTGCATGGTTCAATCTTTACGCGATGAGTAGTCATAATTTGAATTATTTTTGTCACTAACAATGCAGCCCTAAAAACCAAGTTTACAAATACCCCTTGACGGAAGTATTTTACTTCGCAATTACTGCATATGCTATGCGGCTGACATTTTTCTTCTCATTCATTTAGTAATAAACTCAATAGGCTTGGTACAGTGAAATCCTATTTTGAACAACTATGAAAAAATGTGCTCTTAACCCAACCATACATTCTGCTTGATGTCACCGTATGTGTGAATACCAATCTGACTATAAATACCATACAGAAGTTCTCGTGACCATGCATGCATTGACAAATAAAACATTACATTGAGACGAGCAAGTATCTAATCTGACCATATCTTGACATGATACTGTTATTCAGGCTATTTAATTCATTTGAAATGGCATGGGAGGACAGGCCACTGAACTTGGGCCAGGGACTGGAAGGTGGGGTAAGGGCAGATTGAAAAAATCTTGTGAAATCTGTACACGTATTGGTACGAATGAAGGGACAGGTAAATTGATTTGGAGGGAGATCTCATGCCATTTCAAATCATTACTCTTCATTTATACTCAAACCCTTCCCAACCCCATGATACATTACACCACAGCAGTTACAAGGTAAAGATACACCGTCACCGCCAGTCAAGTGTATACCAAACTGACACCCTGATGTGAGGCTGTTCCAAGGATCAAGTGCACTCTACTTGCTGAAGTCTCCCATCCCCAGTACAAAATATTACTCTTTATTCATTCTTAAACCCTTCCCAACCTCATGATACATTACACCACAGCAGTTACTAGGTAAAGATACACCGTCACCGCCAGTCAAGTGTTATACCCAACTGACACCCTGATGTGAGGCTGTTCCAAGGATCAAGTGCACTCTACTTGCTGAAGTCTCCCATCCCTGCTATAACTACACTCAATACAGTTTTTCAAAACATTTACATTAAAAATTGATAAAAGTTAGGTCCGGACATTCGACCATTCCTTGCTGAAATGTTCTGAATGGCTACAAAATCACATCTTAAATTGTGTATTTCATTTAAGTTATTTTAACATACATAATTACAATCTTTTGCATGAAGTAAGTTTTTGTATGAACTAAGATTTGTGAACCAAAAAAGAAATCATATTCTCCTGAGTCATATAGTCAAATGAGTCAAATTTTGGTGATTAAAAGCCATTTGCTTAGGGAGGAGAGAAGTCACTGCGATGAACTGTCACAAGTATCCATTTGCTAGCAAGTAGGCAGGCATCACTGTGATGAACCGTTGTGGTGTCCATTTGCTATTGGGTGGACGGACGTCACTGAGATGAACTGTCACAGGTCTCCATTTTCTAGTGAGTGGAGAAATGTTGAGATAAAGTGTCTCTAGCTGGTCTCCATTTCTTGGTGAAGTTCAGTGCTAGCTGGTTGAGCACAGTCATTTGATGACCTACTTTTTATTGAAGTCTTGAGCACCTTCTGCATTTGTATATCGTGGGAGGTTAGCATTCGACCTACGTTCTATGACCATCGCCACAAGAATTTAAGTCCTCCATGCTAACCAGTCAACCACCTTGCATCCATCATGTAAAGATGATCGAGTATAGTAGCTGGTTGAGCATACTCATTTGATGAAATGCTTTTTATTGAAGTCTTGAGCACCTTCTGCATACATTTGTATATCGTGGGAGGTAAGCATTCGACCTATGTTCTATGACCATCGTCACAAGAACTTAAGTCCTCCATGCTAACCAGTCAAACACTGTGCCTCCAAGTAAAGATGGTTAAATCACTGGTCTTGTACACTTTGATGAAGATGCCCTTGTCTGTCAAGTGTTGCCACCACTGGCAAGCAAGCAGTTTTGCTCCAAAAAGTGGATGATTTTCTTGAATGATAATTATCTTGGCTTGTTTCAAAGTCCGGAGTAACAGAGCGAGACCAGGCTTACTTGGTGATCATTCTCTCGTTGCTCTGCTGGCTTTTACTTGGCTTTCACCACAAACACCGAGCTACCTAAAGGATTCTGACTGGAAAATATGATTTCTTAGACTTTATTTGTGGCAACATAATGCCAAGACGGTTGTATTATATTACATTGGCCCAATCCCACACATTTATGCAAAGGTTATACAATTAAACATTAAGTGATCAGCTTTGCAGATGCGAGTCTCTTGTTGGAAAATTCAGTTTGGTACAACTGACTCTTTCATTTGGTAAATATTATGAATGTGCTTGGCCGAAAAGACATGCACAAACGAAAGGAAGCTCAATTTTCCTAAAACATTTTAACATTTCTTTGTTTAACAAGTAAAGTAAACAAGCAAAGTAAACGTAAAAGCAAGAAATGACAATTTTGCGAATTTTTCAACTGCTCCACTTTGAAAGTCAATAAAAGGAATTTACACTTCACAAAAATTAACTCACCGTTTGTGCAGATTGGGTCAAATTCTCATTGTTTTCAGTGCATATAAATCCCTTTATATTGCATGTCACAGTATACAAGTATGAACGAATCAAAGATTAGGATCATTTAATTCATTTATAAATACTTTCAGACAGTTTTAACCACTTTGTGTCGGTTGAATGTATCATTTAATATACTAATTCCATAAAGATCCTAAAATAACTATGTAATTAATCAAAGTACTTGAAGGAATTATATGATGTGGTTATGTGGCACCGCACCTATGCCAATATTATGCCCTTTGTGCCATTAACAAGACTAATTGACAACTCTGCAGTATTCTCGTCACATCATAGGCCCAGACCGGTTAGCTGTATACTACTGCCAAACCTAGTCAGCATTGCATGCAATACATTGTCAGAGTAGGAAAATGTAGAAAAGACGATTCTGTGTGGCTCTTCGGACAACAAGAATCGTATTGTTGAACTATGCCAGTAAATGAATGCACAAAGGTGACCAAAAAAACCCCCCAACAGGATAGCAAGGTAATAGAAGGGGAAAGCAAGTGCTCGTGATCCTCCAGACACTAGTGTCACAAGTGTCCTGCGAGGTCGGACCGTGTACCGTGCAGTTTAAGGGCCCGGGCCCCGCCGGCTGATTTGCAGGTCCGCAACACCTCCAGGTGATGAAAGAGCAACACTATGTCCAGCCAACCACTAACGTTCCCTTCCCCAAAACACATGCGTAATATCAATTTAATACGCGAGGTATATCGTGGAGAAAAAAAGTTCTTGAAGGCGTTATATGATGCCATCGCACGTATACTGCAATGAAAGTTTTCTCGAGTATGCATTTTAGCACAATGTGTCAAAAGATACTCAGCAAAACTTTTGTTTAAAAAAGTTTAAACATGATAAACAAAAAGTAGGGGAGGGAGTTATGCATCAAATTCCAAAGAACATTATGCATAATTTATGTTTCAAAGAGGACATATTGGTTTGTGGTAATTTGAGGTTTTTTTGAAGCGGTGGCATAATACAACAGTCAAATGTAAATTCCTTTGATAGTCTTCATGAGTAGGCTTGGTATAATTTATTTGGAAATTTTACTTTTCCAAGTTAAATCTAGCATTATTTTATCCACTCTGAAGGCTTCCTGTAGCAAAAGTGTTAATTATGGTAGTTGGTTTCAACTTGAACATGAAACTTATCTTTGCACGCAACACTTTCTCGTATAAAAATGGTTATCACCATTTTACTGCAAGTAAAGAACCGTCCAAAAATTATTTTAGCTGTCCGACCGAGTCCACTGGACAAGTAGTGTTTCTAAAAATCTATTTAGAAAATACTTCAACCGGTATTGGACTTTAAGTGGATATCTAGTCCAGTGAAAATCCTAAAAACATGTAGTTTTCTTCATTCAGAATATCTATCAACTTGGCATATCTGAAACCTTGCATAATGCATCTCTTGATTTTCAGGTCATAATAAGTTTGATAAAAAATTATACAGTTTTTGTTCTTCCAACAAGGATCACCAGAATGGCACAGGCACATGAAGCTTCTTCAGATTTAAGCACATTTTATATACAGTCTAAGGTATAGAATGCCATCACACACGTATTTGCAATAAAGTTTTCTCAAGTATACTTTTTGTAAATTGCCCGAAGGGGATTAGAAATATGTCAAAAGATACTCAGCAAATTTTGTAAAATAAACTCAAAGATCAAACATGAAATGAATTGGCGGTATTATGATTTCCAATGAAACGATTGAAGTTGAAGTTGATTTTAAATGTACTATTTCATTGTCCGTTCACAGTATAAGGTTGGATAATCAATGCATATTTTATTTTGACCATCAAATGACATGGAAACAGCTGAAAACAGGGATGCTTACAAGGAAAATGACATCTGTCCCATACAATGCCGGACAATTTGGCTTATTTCTAAAATATCAAACTTCAAGAACATTTTAAAAAATGTCCAAGTAAGCTACATGTAAGTAAATTTGCTTGACATGGGTACACCTTTAATTAATTTGTTACTACATTTAAAAATATTAAAGCTGTTTGTTTTAAAAGCCCTCGCATGTCTTTTGTCTGGAGCGAAATGTTCCATGGAAAATATCTGAATGAACCTTAAATGAACTGGACTACTGTAACTTAGACTCACTTTTAGTGGATTCCAAAATTATAAGGACATTTCAAGATTTGGGTGGCCAACAAAATGGACGATACTTGCCTGTCAACAATCCTACATTTTATTTGTTCTCCAAAGCTTAAACAAGAATATAATGACTATAACAAAATTATAAATCAATTAAAAGATGCTTGCATGTCCAAATAATGTTGGAGTCCACTGAAAAGACAGGCCTATGTATTCTAAACTTAAAAGTTGTTAAGACTGAATAAGGCAGGAAATTGACAAGATATGGCCTACAAAATATCTCCACTGATGAAAGAAGTTTTGTGAATTCAATTCATGATGAAATTATCAGCTAACACACTGTCACACATCGTATTTAACTTGAACTATAAGAAGTGTACAAAGACATTGTGAATGCATGGCAACAAGAATGTATTATTTCAAATTGTTTACCGAGACATTAACCCTAAACCTGCTGCAGGTATTTTGCTGGGACCATGCTGGATCCAACAATATCCAACAGCTACTGAAGTGTGTTGCCTGCTGAATCCAACAGGATCCAACAGCTAGAACAAAATATCTTTTATTCACTGCTCAGATCAACAACATTTTTTGTTGTTGGATCTTGTTGGATTCAGCAGGGTTAGGGTTAAATGTTTGTGCAATCAAGCAAAGTATGAATATAATGCAGAGTGAACCAAGTATTTTATTAGGATTCCAATTTAACATAAAATTACAACCATGCGTAAAAGAAGACTCAGTAATCAAAGAATAACACTGACCAAGCCACCACGTCTTAAAAATTGTACTCTGACAGATTGCAAACTCGGAAGTATGTACTTGGATATACAGTGAAATTTCAAAGGTAGGTAGCTGAACCATTTGAAAAATTTAGCATTTTTGGAAAACAATTTATCACCCCTTTTTTTCCCTCTAGCACCTTGCACAGAAAGTGATGTTCTGGTGAGCTCAAAATTCCCTGCTCATAAAGCTCAAGTGTAATGACCCATTTCAAAGTTACCAGTATTGTTATTTCAATACGATTTCCCTTTTTTTTTTAATGCACTGTGAATGCTTTTCAGATGTACCAAAACACGAAGTTGGGTATGTGAATGTGATAACAATGGTTAATCATAATTTGTCAGCATCAAAAAGATTCTCATAGGTTTACTTCCGATTCATTGAGATTTTTTAAGCGTGCCCATGTTCTGGGACCCACGGCCTGATTTTGTGCCCAATTTCCAGACGCCACCGTTTCAACTTTTAGACAATTCCAAGACACTTTTTCATATGATTTGCTAAGCAAGTTTTATCAGGGTAATACTAGGCCGCATATTCAACTGAACAAGTTTGAAGCTCATCAACTAAGAAGTCTGGCACCACTACTCGAGGAAAGTTGAGAAAAAAGTCAAAGTGCACCAAAGTTAGGGGTCTCCACAACATCAGTTCGCTTCTTCATTTTGTTGTGGCAACAACAAATGTGAACACATAAGTCAAGACATCCTTGTGGTTAAGCAGTTTTTTTTGTTTTTTTGTATAATGCCACCGTTGCTAGTACAGTTAATGCCAAATTCTCTATCAATCTCTATCCTCTATCTCTATCCACAAAAAAGGGTTTGTTGTACTTATGTTTCACACATGTTTCTCATTATTTCACGGTTTTAGAAATCGGAGAAATAACCTGAACATTATTGAGGAATTGGTTTGATAACATTAAATTTAGGAAGTATCAGATATAGGAGAAGGCTCAACTGTGACTGATATGCTTGGACATGTACTTCATCAGCCCCCATTGGATCTCAACATGACAGATTAGGCAAGGATTGTGGTGAGCTTAAGGGGAATGAAAACCACATGAGGAGTTGGAAGGCCCAACTCTGATAGACTCACAACCTCATCAGCCCCAACTGGATCTTATTGTGACATACTTCAAACATTTCCTACACTTTGAAAAAAATACTTTGAAAAATTGTTTTGCTTCCAAATATTAATCTCTTGGCTCTTTTTGATTAAATTCATTTGGAATAACACTGTAATGGATGTAGCATATAATGCAACAAAATTTAAGAGGAAGTACTGAACCATATATTTTCATCAAATTAGTGTCAAAAATTAAGGCAAAAATCTATCCAAATCCTCACAAAAGTTTGAAGTTCAAATTCTTTTATCAATCAACTGAGCTTGTAAAAAAAATGCAGGTCTGAAACAGTTATCAAGCAATCAAATGAAGATATACTGTCCGTGCTTGCGAGAAAAATATTTTTTTTCCTGCTAACAAATTATCACAGAAAAATTATCACAGAAATGCAAATTCACGTCACTCTGGAATATCTTCAGTGTCTCCACAAGAAGCGTTTCTAGCTAGAGATACTTCATTTCTTGGGGCCTTATTAGTTTGACTTTTCTATTGTCTGGTGACCTTTGCAGTCTTTGAAAGAAAAACCAGTTCTAGTTTTTAATAAGCATTACCAGACCGCAAAAGTACAAGTATCTAAACCAAAGGAATAAAATCACTCCAAAACTATGGAGAAGATAAAAAAAATTTGTTTTTTTTTCTGATGAATACATTTTTTTCTTCTGCTACTGATACATGTATACTCACATTTCTGTGTGTTGGAAGATAAATATTTCACAGCTTTCCAATGATTTTCCTTGTTTTTCTACCGTCGCTGATCACGAAGCGAGTTTGTATATACTTTTACGATTGTAATGTGGACGTAAGTGAACCCACATTAGGCGCTCACTACTACTCAGCTGAATTGCCTGCGAGCCGACAATTCGTGTCATTTAAAAGTAACCTTTGTACTGCCAGGAAAATAGCAATTGAAAGAAGGAATTAATTTTTCGGGGTGAAACTCAAAATTAGCACGGACAGTGCATCTTAAAATTACACTTGAAAATTCAGACAAGCGCAAGATTTAAATTTATGAGAAATGTCAAGTGCATGTGAGATACACTTTTCAGTAAATGAAAATTTGAAGAGAAAGCACAAGTGCCTTGCTCTATCAAACCATGCATGCCTAACAAAAAAAAACCAAATGTTTGCAT